>JASSUY010026700.1:0-139689 GCA_032466535.1 Forpus xanthops | reverse complement strand
TTTAGATTGGATATGAGGAAGAAATTCTTTACTGTAAGGGTGGTGAGGCACTGGAATGGGTTGTCCAGGGAAGCTGTGAATGTTCCATTGCTGGAGGTGTTCAAGGCCAGGCTGGACATAGCCTTGGGTGGCATGGTTTAATGGGAGGTGACCCTGGCCATGGTGGGGGAGTTGGAAGTAGATGATCTTTAAGGTCCTTTCCAACCCTAACTATTCTATGATTCTGTTCTATTCCCTTGTTAGCAATCCTTGGGGATTCCACAGAAGCAGGAGGAAGCAAACCATCCTTCAGAAGCTTTCTGAGACTATATACAACACTGCACTGGCAAACACTAACCACAAGAAGTTCTGCAGAATTTCTTGTGCAGAAGAAATTGGGCTAATGCCTCTCTTGTACTACATGTAGATAACCATGATGTGAGTGAGAAAGTGGTTCTATTTGTGCACATTTTCTTCTACTGCATGTTTAAAAATACCTGCAAGAATAGAATTGGTGATAATTTTTATATCTGTAAAACAACAAAGTACTCCGATTTTATTTCAGTTTTGAAGTAAAATATTTACTGCATATAGAAAGACTTATGCATTTCCCCCATTACTGGTGAAGTTTTCTCCTTTTCACCTTTTAACAATTTCGACAATAGATCAGTTGTAGATGCTTGAAGTTTGGGAAGGAGATGACTTTCTTTGCCCCAGTAGGGAAAAAGTAGCATTATGATTTCTAAGTGTTAGAAAGGTGTAGTTTATGTTTGCCCAATGAATACTGTCAGACAGCATCACATGGATGCCAGTATTTACACAGCTCTGCACCTTGAAGGTATCTTAGGAAACAATGGGCAATGCAGTAGCTCTTCCTTAGGCCAGCGTGAACAAGAAGGAAACATGGGAATCCTCCTTCTTGCTGGTGGGTGAAGCAGTCTGTATGATGTACCATACTGGGATTCCAGTTTCCAGCCAAAGCCTAAGCATTTTTCTATCTCCCTCTTGCTACAGCCTTATTGCTCTATCCACTTCTACCTCACAATTGCAGATTTTGAGATAGAGCTGGTGAGGATTCTTCCTCAAGGAATAACATTTGTGACAAGAAGGCATAATATGTTAGCTTAAGTAGAAAAGGAAATGCACTTTCCAACTGAGGTTCCTAAGAGATGGAGTGGGGAGTCCTTTCCTCCCTAAAGCTAATCTTCCTACTGTGTATTCCAAGACTAATTTGCAGCCCTCCTCACAGAACCTGTTTAAGGGAGGGGAAGAGATGAATTAAAGTTAACCTCTTGATCACTGGGGAAGAGGCAGTGCACGAACATTTTACCATGCACATCTACATATCAGAAGCTTTTAAACATGCTTTCTATTAAGGATTTTCCATTAAAATATGTTGTGTTGTAATGCTGCTTCTGAAGTTATGCTTTAATTAAGACAAATAAGTACATGTTAAAATATGTGTATCTCAAATAGTTATCCTGTATATATTTTTTATGGCATATTTTTCTTTTCAATTACAGATTAAATATACATTCTTGGTTCTCAGAGGGGAAATTGGAAACCAAACAGAAACCGGCTATACAACTAGCTAAAAAGAATGTCTGCATCATTATTTTGTTTTTCCAGAGTTATAACTATACAGACTATTTGAATGACATTTGCTTTAGCCAAGGTAAAAATGCCTGAAACCAAAAAATGCAAAGTAACTTTTTCCTTTGAGTGATCTGCAGAATAGAATCATGGCCTCCGAGCTGTCATTTCTCTGCTGTTTCACAAAGATTTTGATTTTTTTCCCTTTGTCAATATACATACTTCAGTCTCATTATGGCCCCTATTCATACAACTGTGAAGTTAGCTCATTATTTTCAGATCTGTTCTGAGGGGAAAAAAAAAAGGGGAGAAAAAAGACTATCCAAGAAATGCTCTTCACAGACCAAGAGCGCTGGAAATAACAATCACAGATACTTCATAAATTATTATAAATGGAATTGCTTTAAAATAAGGTGGAGGTTTCAAACAAGAGTGACAAGTTTACATTGCTTAGGCAAATGGTATTAAATCAGTCAAGAATGTCCAGTTTTTTTCAAACTAGCTTTATGAGAATGTACTCATTATTTTGAATCTCTTTGGCAAGGAAGTTGTATTGGGTTTATTCTACAGGAACAATTAGAGAGAGTTCTGTACAGCAGGAGACTGTCCTCAAGCTAATAATGTCTGTTTTATAAGCAAGTTTTGTCCTGGGAACACTTCACTTACAGTTTATCAGCTCCTCAAACAAACAGCCCCTCTCCTCCGAAGCAAAACACCCTCCCTCTTGTTCTTGTGCTACAATTACAATGTACAAATATTTACTTTCTAAAATGGCATCTACAGGGTACTGGTCTTGAAGTGAGTGGCTTCCCACCCCTTCCTGCACCTTGCCGCTTATTGCTTGCTTCACAATAGCTCCAGCAATCAAGACTTATATGTCTCTTGAAAAAGAGAGATAAGGAAATCTGCCTGCAAACCATGAAGTTCAGCCACTTGTTTGGTCAAAGTGACAGCCAACAGAAATATGACCTTCAAGATTAAAACTCTCAAACTGCAATTAGCTATACAGGACAGATAGGAAAATATTTCCCTGAAAGCTGTTCAGCACACAAAATATGAAGTTCAAATTCTCATACAACAAAATCCTATGGTTATCATATGCTCTTACGCAACTTTTCTACACATCCTACAAAAATTTAAGAAGATGGCTCCAAGTATGTCTACTGTATGGAAAAGGAAACTTAGGGGAAATGGGACTGATATGATGTAGGCCAAAAATCGTTGAGGCAGAGAAGAATCCAGACCTGCCATCCATGATGGAGTGGCAGACCTGCTGCCTGACTGTATTTTGAGAATGTGACTTGACTGAAGAGATGCCAAGAAAGAATTTTAATTGTAAATAACATAGATAAGTAATAAAGAAATACAATGTTATCTATTAACTTCAGAGAGGCTATTCTTTTCTCTGGCATAAATAAAAAGAAAATCCAATGCCCAGGGTATCCTCCTGTTGGATGTTCAGAAAAAAAAAAGGTGATTTTAAATATTGCAGATCAAAACAATGTGCGTGGACTGCAGCCTGCAGAGAAGAGAAAATAAGTCTCCTCAGTCTTTATGAGAGGTTCTACAAATAGATCAAAAGGCAAAATTTTGTCATCTGTATTCTGCAACACCTAAATTGAAAGTGGGTACTTAGAGATACACATTTTTTCAGGATGAAAATGGTCAACTTGAAAATATTTGTGATATTTACCCATAATATTAAAATGTCTCATGAAGTCCAGGAACCAGGGGAAAAAAAGAATCATGTGGAGGGAGAGGAAAGGGAAAAAAAGCTTGTGCAAGCAAGAGAGAAATAAAGTGCAGAAAAGATGGAAACATTTCTTTAGGGACTAGTTACAACCAACATGCCTTCTTAGACATGCTCATCGACCATGTAAGCATATTCTTTGTGCTGGGCTGATAAAGGAGGGCTGCAGCAGTTTTTTTCCTTGTCTTCAATAAGGGTACACAACATTTAGAAAATAATCTGCAGGGGAAGAGCTGTGGCACAAATAACATTTATAAGGCAATCCTTTTTAATGGAAGAAATTTCAGTCGTCCTCTTCATCTCACAGTTCAATCAAGGATTATACGCATTCAAAAAGTGGGTATCAAATATGCACTAAGCAAACAGAACAGGAAAAAATGAATATTGAAATAATTTACATGTAATCAAACTACACTGAAATTAAGTTTTAATTGTTCAGTATTCTGTGATGCATATGCAGATTTTAAAGTATTCAGAATATCAATCAAGTGTTTACTTACATCAAGCAATTGTATTTAAGCATACAAAACAGTTGATGAAAATATGTTCAACCAGCTACATCTCCCAACATTTACTCAGGGTTTACATGATTACTTTTAATTCAGTTATTTCATTTAATATTTCAATTTAATTGCTCATTCTTTCATTCAATTTCTAGGCATCTTGCCCATTTCTTAGATACAATAATAATAATAATTATTCATAAAAGGAGCTGTTTCCCATAAATTCTCATATCAGCAATTTTTGGAAGGGAAATGGTTTTCGTGCCTTTTTTTCCTTAAAAAAATGTTATTATTTGAAATATTTTCCTTTTAAATCAGACAATATTAAAGAACATCTATAAAATGACTCTGCATCCCACTTCAATGGAATTATGAGCCAGAATAGTTAGAGATTATCAGGTTAAAGAATGCAAAAAGTATGTGGCTAGCTTGCTAAGTAGTTGATGTAAACAGCGACAGACTGGTTTTCAACCAACTGTTGAACATAACACCACTAATTTAGACATGTAGCTGTATTTCAGAATACAGTTTCAGAGCCCATTTAAAACACCTTGGTCCAGTACTTCAGGTCTTATATACTTCACATGAAAAATAATAATGTGTAACATAATCAGGTATAGATGGTGTAATTAAAGCACACCCTTAAAATGACAACCCTGAAATTCTACTGACCTGCAAGAAAATAGTTGAAAATCATTATCTGGCAAATTCTGAAGACTTAGATTGCTACCCAACTTTTCATGTATAAAATATACTACCAATCAAAGACTTATACCCTGCATTTTAAGCGAATGCTGAAATACTGGCAGTTTACTTAGAGTTCATGGAAAGAAATAAATACATTAAGATTTTACTCTTCATTTAGAAAACCAAAACACTTTTCAAAAAGGCAAACCCAAACTGGTAGGATTTTACCCTAATGAGCTCAGTAGAACACCCTATTTTAAGTAATACAGTTGTAGAGAAAATCAGACCATTGAATGCAGACTGAAGACCCAGAATTCTCCAAAGAACCTATCTTTGGTCTCTCCCCAAACTGTAGGCTTGTGCATCAGAATCTCATGACTTGGGGGACTCAGTCTTGGCATTTCTGAATTTACTTCATAATCTCTTATTGCATGTTTGTATAAAGAACCATCTGGAAAAATAGACCACCTCTGATACTACTGATCTCCCCTGGCAAAAAAATTAATTGATTGCTTGGTGTTAGTTTACTGCAGCTAGACTTTGTATGTGCATACCAAGAATTCCATTTATCACAATCAGAAATTTGAACTGTAACTGCTGCTTTTCAAAAAAACCCACTGTACTTCTCCCAGCAGGGTACAATCGACTCCCTCCCAACAGTGGTTTGAGCAAGAGGCAGCACAGAATGTTTGGTGTTAAGAAGTGTATGCCTTGATTGGCAGAACATACCTTTGCTAAACTTTCATTATAGATTTTTGGGATGGAGATAACCTCCTGCATCTTATTTAACCCTAACTGCTTGCTGATTTTCAGAAAATTGGCAGGCATTTGCTTATTTCTGAGACTCCTATCCTCTCTAAAGTTGGTTGAGATTCATCCATGATTCTCTTACGTTTGTAGGGAACCAAAAGAAGAATCAGTGGGTGCACTGGTAAGTTGTGACCTCCAAGATGCTAGTGGTATTATTTTGCCAAACTCTTTCTAATATGCTACTAGTTTTTCAGATTATGAGCAATTCTGAATAGGACATACAAACCTCTAATGAGAGTTCACAGCCTTCTTGCTTTCTAAGACACTCTTAAACTGATGAAAGTGCTGCAGAGCACACCTATGGCTAATGGGGAAACAGCCACTGGGTCTACATGTATGTGAGTCAAGGGGATAATCTTATAAAATGTATTTTAGATGCAGAAGTTCTAAAGATTGTCCAGGTATAACCTATACATCCCTTCAGGCCCAAATTCAGCAAAGCATTAATGTATGTATTCATGACCTATAATTTTCTATGGGCCCTAAACATGGGCATGTTAAGTGAAGTGCTAGATCTGGGGCCTGAGTGACTTGTTTAAAAAGAGATCTCTTACAGAATTTTTCAAAGGTCATACACATGCATGTCTTGACCACAAGTTAGTGAGTAAATAAGAAAATTTGGAATAGGCTTGAACATCTCAACACACCTAAAATTTCTGTTAATTGAGGTATGCTGTCAAATTACCTCTCTCGGAACTATAGGAAGTCCACCTATAGCTTTATAGATTTCTTGGCATAGAACTGGACTCCCTACACATCAAAGAGCACCCTCTGGTATGAAGCAAGAAAACAAACCAGCCAACCAAATTAAAAAAATAGGAGGAAAGAGAAAGCTAATAAGGGGAGCCAGACATTATGACTCCCTGGCCAGAGAAAGCCCTTGAGGGCTGCAACCAGCTGTGAACCTCGAAGACATGCCCAAAGTGGAAAAAAAATCTTACCATGTGATCCCGATCTTCTAGGATGATACTCTGCTCTAGGAAACCTAAATGTATTCTTGTGTGAAACAGTTCAGATGAATCTATGTTAAATATAGAAGCTTCTTCTCAGGACAAACTTCCTATGTTCAAAGAAAAGTTGTTCAGGCAATTTGAGTCAGATTTTCAAGTGAACCAAGTTCGTTTTTGAATGCAACAGTTTAATAAGAAAGCATAATTTAAACTTTTTTAATGCATGTTTAGTATGAAATAGTTCTGATATATGAAATACTCTAGAAAAAGTATTAGTTTTAGTTATAAAGAAATCTATGCCATTTATTTGTTGACTCTTGTTCACATTTAATATAAACTACCACTATACAGAACTGTCTTATACCTACACCAATGAAATATTAAAGATCCTGATTCTATGCACATTTATGCCACATGCATCCCATGTGATGTTGGTCAGTTGTATTAGCCTGGGTTCTTGTAGAATGGGTCACTGAAGAGGATGAATGGTGGGAGCAACAGCATTTTCCTACTGTGTGGCATTATTTTTTCATGTCCATCAAGTGCTCTAAGATTTTCAGTAGCAGGTGCTATAAAGGTCTGGATAACAGCAATTTATTACTATTATAAAATATCATTAAACTGGATTCAAGTCTTCACTCTTCTTGAAATGCATACTTTGAATTTCCCACACTCTGTACTTCCTTTTTAATACTCATTTTCCCCCAAGAGAATATATGTTGTTGCCATAGCAATATTTCCCTGCCTTGCAATTTTATCACAGTGTCTTTCCTTCAGGTTTCTCTAAGCTGCAAATAACACCCACCTCCCACTGCCTCCTCCCACCCCTGAACCTCCCCATTCCCTCAACTTCTTAGTAACTTCTCAACAGTCTATCTTTATCTTTAAATACAGACACACTCCAACATACTCTTCCAAAGTAGTCTGGCCTAAAACCAGGTGTTAATTAAAAATGCTGATAAGAGTCAGTGACACCTGTTGTTTCATATTTATTTTACTCAACCCTGTCTGTTAAATCCTAGCCTTTACTGCATTAATTCGCTTCTGCTTTTCTTCTTTTCCAGCTTTATCCCTCTCACTCTGGTGATCATGTAAACTTAACAGTATGTCTTGAAAGCTGGGTTTTTATTGAGCAAACATATCAGCATGTCTACACACTAAAGACAGCTCTATAACAGAGGCCCAGTATCATTGCTATGGTTAAGGATGAGTTGCTGCTTCTGTAATAAATCCCTATTGTATATGTGTGATATCTCAGCAATTTCAAACTGCAGCAGATGGAAATTTGGTATTAAAGTTCAGATGAACAGGTCCTTTTCCTCCTTGACTTTCCATGAGGTACAGGGCCAATTCTCTTTCATGCCTGACACTGGATAAGATGTGGGATTTTTTAGTGCTAAGACTTCTCAGAGAAAATATATTAGCTCAATATTTTCTAAAGCAGACTGCCTAAAGATAAATATCTAATTATAAAGTAATGGTGCAGGGCTCAATTTTGAATCACTTTTTGAGTTACAGGTCTATTAGAGAATATTTACTTTTTCTATCTAGGTTTGTCAATAGGTAATATTATTTCCTTATAATAAAATAATGCAGTGGTAATGATCATAAAATTCCCACACATAAGAATTCCATCACAGAAAATACAGCCACAGGAGAGCCAGACAAGAGATTCTCCAGAAATTTGATTGTACACATTTCGGCATATTTCTGAGGGAGCAAATGGAAAACTAATGAGCATTTAATGCTTTTTCTGCACAGCATCATGTATAAGAACAGAAAATTTAAGAACAATCATTTGCTTAGACAGAAGGTACATCTAACTTAATACCTTGGCAACAGCTAAGAACCTAAGAAAAAATATAAGAAGAGGGCAAGCATACGGTGATACTTTCCTATGGAGTCTCCTAGTCTGCAATAATTTGTGGTTCAGGGATTTGCTGAGCCAGATGTAGTTGCTGTGAATTTCCCCTGTGTATTTCTCATCCCTGACCCTTGCTTTTGAACTCATATACAATTTTATCACCCAAAATATCCTGTGGTAAGAAGCTTCATATTTTAATTACATGTTATGTGAAGAATCGCTGTATTTTGAAACTGTTAGCTTCACTTGGTGACCCCTAGTTAGTAGAAGCAGCAGTGAGCAGACATTTATTGTGCTCTTTTTTCCTAACGCTCACAATTTAATAGATCTCTCAGCTGACTCCTCTATAGGTTGAGGAGTTCTAATCTATTTAGTCATTCTGTTCACTAAAGCTGTTTCATGCCTTTAATGATTCTGGCTGCCCTTCCTAAAGCTTTTTGAGTTCTGCTGTATCCTTTTACAGATTATGGTACTCCAAAATTACCTACAGAATTCAGGTGAACTGAAATTTACTAAATTGTTGTCTATTCCTTTCCTAGGAATTCTTTGCATCCCGTTTGATTTTTGTATCTGTGCTGAGTAATGAACTGACTATTTTATAGTAGAGTTGTAAGACGAAATGATTCTTCTAGAATAACGGTGAGCTCAGACTCCATTATTTTATACATGAAGCCATGAGTCACCCCCTGCTGTGTGCTACACTTTGAATTTATTTACATTAAACTTTATCTCCAATTTTGATACTACATCCTGAGTCTAGTGAAGTCCTTTAGCTGTTCTTCACAGCAGTCCCTATCTTTCCTAGTTGTAACCATAGAATCATAGAATAGTTAGGGTTGGAAAGGACCTTAAGATCATCTAGTTCCAATCCCCTATCATTAGCAAATGCTGGCACCTCACTTTTTGCTCCCTTGTCAGGCTACTTATGAGCACAGATTTGCTATACTTGTAATTGTATACTTGTAATTTCCATTGGTGATCTCCACTAACATCTCTTACTGTTTCTTACCTTTTAATGAATTACTTCTCTATGAGAGAGGAGCCTCGCTCTTATCCTGTGGCAGCTTAGTTTCTTTAAGACATTTTGGTGGGAGACCTTCCAAAGAGGACTTCGATGGTGAAACTTTCATCAGTAGCTGCTGGATATCCGTTACTGACATGACTGGTAACATCAAAGAACTGGGAGTTTTGAGACATGACTTACCTTTCCAGAATGGGTTTAGTGTATGTGTCCCTGCTCATGGCAGGGGGGTTGGCACTGCATGATCTTAAGGTCATTTCCAAATCTAACTATTCTATGATTCGATGTTTCTATGAAATCCTGCTGACTCTCCCCCAGTACAATGTATTTGTCTGTATGTTAAAAAAAAATATTTAAATACAGTTTCTACTAATTGCAGTGGTACAGAGGTTGGACTTACAGCACTACAGTTCTTCAAGGTCTCTGCAGGCTTTTAAAAACTGACATAATTTTCCATGTCCCTGTCCTCAGGTACTAAGGTAAATAAGATGTTACATACCACAGTGTATGTTTCAGCTATTTTATGCTTGACTACCTTTAGAAATTCTGAATAAATTTTATTGACTGCTTGTCATATATCACTGTTTATCTGTGTATAGTATAACCTCATTTACTGATAATTCAGTGCTTATTGGTGTAAACAAAGAAACATCCCCATCATCTCCTATCCTGGCCAACTGGTCAAAAGAGGATTTTAAAATAAATCTGCATGCCTTTCTGCCTTTTGTGTCTTTCTGTAAACCTTACTTAATGTATTTTGCTATTCTTCATGCTTCTCTCCTGTTACAGAAACTATATCTTAGCATCTAAGATCCTTCTGTTAACTGGCCAGTAATGCAATACAGGAGCTGCACATTTAAAGTTCAAATCTTCAAACAGCTCATCTTTACATGGCTAATTTAAGCTAATCAGGTAGACTCCTTTTATAGTTAATTGATAGGAGTAGGCACTGGTGTTTGATTCTTCCTGCTTATCTTAGACATCTCCCTTCAATGGGATTACTCATCCTTTGGGTGCCCAGGTCTTTATAATAACTACAGAGGAAGCCCAGATGAGTGTGTAGGACATCTGAATTCTACATTATTAAGTCAGAATAGGTGAGCTGCACCCCAAGACACTACATCCAGTTATTGGACAATTGACTATTGCTGACCTTTGTTCTGAATTTTACTTATGATATCGTTTCCTTAGCAGGCTCTTCAGTTCTGAAAAAACATAAAAAGGAGCTGTGCATTTGAAAATAGGAATCCCTGGGTTGCCTGATTCAATTAGCTCTTCCTGGAGGGTACTGGATGGAGCCGAGAGAAAAGTCAGAAAAATATAGACATTAGAGAGGGAAAAAAACCCAATCTTTTGCACACAACGAATGGATTACAGATTGCCAAGCTATATTCTTCTGTGATCTGAAGAGCTGAGCTCAAGACAGAATACAGTCAGTTGGTCCATATGTAGAAAAGTGAAGTGGGGCTCAGGAAGGCTCTGAAGATGAATGGAGAAAGAGATGAGACATGGATCAATTTGCAAAAACTGTAAGCAAAAAACCCAAACATCCCAAATTCTTGTTCTTGGTCAGGACCTCAAGAAGAGATTTCTGAGTGCCTCCAGAGGGAGATACCATTAGTGACTAGCCAGCGCTGAGGGGGAGGGAGTAACTGATGACCTGTAAAGGCTGAGGCTGACTCACTGCAGCTGCTCAAGAGTGGAGATGTGTTGTTAAGAACTTATTCTTGAGCTTTTGTCTATAAATACAGTGTATTTGCGCTGTTTCTGCACTCAATGTATGTCTAAAGCCCCTCAGATTTCAGGGGAATTGCACCACTGGTTCAACAGGAAAGAAAACACCTTATGAGGACAGATTATCAGTTACACAACACAACAGAACAATGTTCTCTAAGTGGGCTCAGCTTCTAAAAGGAGCAATATCAAAGTCAGATTAACTAGCATGTGGGAATAGCCTTGGCAAAAACATTAGTCTAGTATAGCTATTCTGTGTCCCATTTTTCTAATGCAGTCCCATTGGTAGTGACATAGCAGAGAACTGGAAGAATAATGGCACTCTGGGCCACCAAGCAGCATCCATTGGTGGCTTTGGGAAATGGCTCCATATTAGAGTATCTCTGGGACTGCTCTCAGCATGTGGAAGGGGCCATTTTTCTCATGCTTCAAGCAGTGTCTCCCATTCAGTTCAGCAGAAAATCTTGCCCAAATCTCTGACAGGGATTGCTCATGGTTTATATTATCGGGATTTTATTCTCAAGCAATTATGTCATTTGTCCCCTGTCATACCAATATTTTGTTCAGTATTAATACATTACCACTAGAGAATTAAATCCTGGAGCCATTCCTGTGGTATCAAAGCATCTGACTGAAATTCAAACTGTTGTGCAGCTGACTTAAAAAAAAAACCAACAAATCATTAGCAACATAGGATGGAAGTAAAGATATTCTAAACTTTTCCTGAGATATTTAACCTCTTTAACTGAAAAAATAATCTAGTTCCATTAAAGAGGTGCCTTTATTTCCTGTTTCTAAAACAGGTCAAGAAGCATGACCAGCAGAATCTTTTCATGTGCAGTTCCATCACAGCACTTGAAATTCTCATTTATCAGTGCCATGGTAATATGAAAACCTTTCGTTTTGATCGTTTTCACAAGATGACAAAAAATGACTCTTCAAAGTCCTCTCCAGAAGGTGCTACTTTAGTCAGAATGCTGCTACTGAACTTACTCCTATAGAGATGAATTCTGTTCATGTGGCCACATACAGAACCTGACTGACATCAGTGGTCATTTTATCTGAAGGCATAATTTAATGCCTAATGGGTTACCTTATGAATATAAAAGGTATTCTTAGTCCTGAACCATGTCATCATTAATGTTTATACATATTTTGTGACACACTATGTACCAATATAATTATAGATTCTACTTTTAGGGTGCTCTTAAAAAGGATCATAAAAGCTCTTTGCTCACTCTGGCCCTAAGTTCCGTACAGCTGGCAGTAGATGGGATTGGGAACTACTCTTATGAAGTTGAAGCATTTTTTCACCTTTGATTTAGGGTTCTATTTAGGATGGAATACTCACAGTGAATATCTACTTTGCAAATTGCAGTGCAGTGATATGGGAACCTGCTTACCAAGGGGTAGTTAGTACTGCATAAGTGATGTACCTGCAGGGCGAAAGAGCTTTATTTTAGTTTTTCAAAGGCTGTCTTGGACTTAAGTGATAACTGACTGTGTCAAGGCATCATGTCAGGTAGTACAGCAGTACACTTCAGAACTCTTGAATAGTGAAGTGATTCATAAAAATCAGTACTGGCTGGAAGCAGATCCCCTAATGCTAATGACCACCTACTTTCTCATCTCCTTTATGAGTGTTTATTTACAAAGGATCACCATCAAGTTCTGTGTGCAAAGTTGCACCACTTTATGAATGTTTTGCCCAACGTGTTGCTAAACTCTTCTTTGCATTTAACCAGTAGCATCTTAGATTGAACACCAAGAAGAGTACACAACTCTCCTCAGGTTTTCAAAAGAGTAAAAACAGTAATAGTAAAAATATGGTGGAGGCTTTTGCTTTTGGATTTAGACAAAGGAGAATATTTCATTAATCCACCTAAAATTTTAGCAGTGAATGTGATCAGAGATGCACTCTGCGCTTGAAAGAAGAAAATGCACTACCTTGTTATTTACAACAGAGCTCTGCTTTGTAAGGAAACATGTTTGTACTACAGGAAAAAAACCCAATGACATTCTTTTAACTGAAGTATTAGATGGAAAGGCCCAAATGATTTTGAATCTTAGTATTTTTTCATGTCAAAAAAGAAAAAAAGGCAAAAAGATCCTTAAACTGTGTATTCACAAACACAAGAACAGAATTACAAGGGAGGTTAGTGACAAGACAAGGGGGGATGGTTTTTAGCTGAAAAACGGTAGATTTAGATTAGATATTAGGAAAAATTCATTACTATGAGAGTGGTTAGACACTGGAACAGGCTGTCCAGGGAACTTGTGGCTGCCCCATTCCTGGAAGTGTTCAAGGCCAGGTTGGATGGGGGTTTGAACAACCTGGTCTAGTGGAAGGTGTCCCTGCCCATGGTAGGGGCTTGGAACTGGATAGGCTTTAAGGTCTCTTCCAAACCAAACCATTCTGTGATTTATGATTCTACAAAAGGGCACAGTAGAAACACAGACCTGCGACTGCATTCTGATTCTACATAAAACTCATGAGCTGTGTTTCAGATTTTACTTTCCAACGCAGCCTTTACCTCCAGCTTATGCTACTCAGAGAGTCATTACTGTCTCTCTAAGACATAAAAATGTTAACAAAACAGAGCAGGAGTGTGTTTGTGCCTGTGCATGTGTGTCAAGCAAACAAGATAATTTCATGCATTAGAAAATATGACAAGTACAATTTATGAATGCTTGATCAGAGTGAAGCAAAGCCATGAGTCAGTGATGCCATAGTTAATGAGTGAAAAACTATTCCATCCCATTCTATGTTCTGTACACGGCTAGATGAGGCTGTTATAGAGAGGCAGGAGGTTGTGCAGCCACTCCTCCATTACACAAACACACTGCACTCACCAAAAGGGTGGGGGCAAGAAGGTTCCAGCTCTCCAAGGCTTCCTAATAAATCCACCTCTGCTCAACATTTTACATAATGATACAATGCATTGCATTATATTATTATAAGCAGTGACATCACAATAAAATACCAGAGTGCTACTGTAGTGGCAAGGAACACCTAAGATACATTTCTACACTTGTAATTCAGTTCTTGTTTTTTTTTTAATTATAGATAAGAATTTAAAGTGAAAATAATTATTCATTCCATAAATACTGTTGTAATGGATCTTCAGCATATAATTAAGAGGCCTTTAATTTTAATTTTGTATACTGAACGCCTGTTTTTGGAGGTATTCCATATTTTATATTCAAGGCCTACACCTGCAAAGCTCTAAGCTTCTACTTTAGTGGAAGCTGAAGATGCTGCATGACTTGCAAATTCAAGAATTTAGCTTTTGTAAGGATGGATACAAAAAAAATGGCTACGTCAAATGCACTGCAAGGAATTATCCTTGCTTCTAATTGCAATCCGTTTCAACCATGCTGTCAGTGCTCCTTGGCCCACCTCTGGTTGCAGCACCATGTTATCATAGAATCATACAATAGTTAGGGTTGGAAAGGACCTTAAGATCATCTAGTTCCAAGCCCCCTACCATGGGCAGGGACACCTCACATTAAACCATGTCACCCAAGGCTATGTCCAACCCGGCCTTGAACACTGCCAGTGATGGAGCATTCACAATTTCCCTGGGCAACCCATTCCAGGGCCTCACCACCCTTACAGTAAAGAATTTTTTTTCCTCATATCCAATCTAAACTTCCCCTGTTTAAGTTTGAATCCGTTACCCCTTGTCCTCTCAGTACAGTCCCTCATGAAGAGTCCCTCCCCAGCATCCTTATAGGCCCCCTTCAGGTACTGGAAGGTTGCTATGAGGTCTCCACACAGCCTTCTCTTCTCCAGGCTGAACAGCCCCAACTCTCTCATCCTGTCTTCATATGAGAGGTGCTCCAGTCCTCTGATGATCCTCGTGGCCCTCCTCTGGACTTGTTCCAACATTTCTATGTTCTTTTTATGTTGAAGACACCAGAACTGCACACAATATTCCAAGTGAGGACTCACAAGAGCAGAGTAGAGGGGCAGGATCACACTCCTTTTTATGCAGCCCAGGATACGGTTGGCTTTCTGGGCTGCAAGAGCACACCGCCGGCTCATGTTCATTCTCTCATCAACCAATACCCCCAAATCCTTCTCCTCAGGGCTGCTCTGAATCTCATCTCCGCCCATCCTGTAGCTGTGCCTGGGATTGCTCCGACCCAGGTGGATCACCAACAAAGATGTTGAACAAGACCGGTCCCAACACTGATTCCTGAGGGACACCACTCATTACTGGTCTCCAGCTGGACATTGAGTCACTGAGCACAACTCTTTGCATGTGGCCATCCAGCCAGTACTTTATCCACTGAGTGGTCTACCTGTCAAATTGATGTCTCTCTAACTCAGAGACAAGGATGTTGTGCGGGACAGTGTCGAACTCTTCGTACAAGTCCAGGTAGATGACATAAACTGCTCTACCCCTGTCCATCAGTTCCATAGTCCCATCACAGAAGGCCACCAGATTGGTCAGGCAAGATTTCCCCTTAGTGAAGCCATGCTGGCTCTCACCAAGCACCTTGTTGTTGTTCATGTGCTTTTGCATGCCTTCAAAGAGAATGTGCTCCAGGATTTTGCCAGGCACAGAGGTAAGACTGACTGGTCGGTAATATTCTAACCCATATACTTGTAATACAGCCAGTAATGATGAAGCATCTTCTTTCTAAAGCACCCAACACCTAAAGGAAGGACCTACCTTCACAGCATTCAGCGTTTTCTAGAAACAGATCTCTTTGATGGTAGAAAAGTAGTTAGCCTCTAATCTCACTGATAATGTGAAAATAGACGTCTCCAGTTATTTGCAAGTGGATATACAACCTTTCAGCCTACAGTAAAGATTAAAATCATTGGCACATGATTATTACTAGGTGAGGATAGCCCTTCTGAAAAGGTAACTGTATTTCTCAATTCTAGTAAATACAGACACTCACATCTTTAAAAGTACAATAACTGGCACCTTTTTGGCAGACTCAGCAGGCAGGTCAAAGATTGCCTCAGCATGTAGGATGAATTAATATTTCTCTCTCAAGAGTAGGTCCTTCTAGAAAAGGCTTAAGGCAGATTGGTGGGGCATTCAAAGGAACGCCAGGGGGAGGGTGAAAACTTTTGTTTATATGAACATTTTTCAGATTTAGATCTTGAAACATTTAAGTGTTTTAATGTGTAATGTGTAGGAAAGACTTCACCCTTCCATGTCCATCCCTTATGTGTCTGTCTTCCTATATATAGCTCACCACACATATCCTAAGCTGTCTTCCCACATTTCACTCCACATTCTCACTGCCCTTTCGCAGGACTTTGTAAGTCCCTATCCCTGCCTCTAGGCCTTTGTCTCCAATTCTGTGTCTTCTACTCCTGCTCCCAGCCTCACTTTACTCACCTTTTATATTCCATTTCTGAGTTTCTCCCTGTGTGTTTTAGCTCTTTATCCTCTAGATATAACTTCCATGCATCTGCTGCTTGCTTTCTCTGAAGCCCAAAGGAATTATGGAAGACCTTACTCTATTCCAACAAATACTTCCTGAATTATCAGTCATACTGCACATAATTTAAGAACTGCTATGCTTCCTCTACTTCTTGCTTTAACAGGGTACAAAGTGATGACTTTGCTTTTGTCTCTTCATGCCCACAATACAGCAACAAACGTCCCTTAGTGCTCCATCACAGTTTAGAGTGCTTCTGCATTCATGTCTTCTTGTTTGGTCATGCAGGCACATCAGTGGTTACAAAAATTCAGAGATTTGTTAACTATTTGTAACTAGGCAAGAATTTGGTGCTAAATGAATAAGGGTAAAAAATTGAATAAAATAAGTAACAAGGGTTGAGACAGATAGTATAACTGACTTAAAACGTGGTCTTCCTGACACCCAGACATAATTTTTGGTTTCTGACAAACAGGTAGTGGGAAGACTACCACATTTTCAGCATCCTCATGAGCATAATATGGTGACCTGAAAAGTCAAGAGTATAATTCTCTCCTCACTTTTCTTTGTGTTATGAACCTACAATTGTAAATGCAGGCTGGCAGAAGTGGCTTGCCTTGCTGGCTCCTCACAGATGATATAATAGTAGTGGCTGCAACTTTCGCATGCCTGAATTAGTAAGCACTGGGCCTCCCTATGATTCTCCTAGACACTCCATCGCACCTGGACTGCATTCTCTCACCCAGAACCGTGGATTACCATTCTTCCTCCAACAAATGTAGTACTCTCTGTTTAGCCTACATTCAAATTATTCTAGTCAGTTAAGAAAACATCTTAAAGGAAATAAACACCAATTAAGGCACAGCCACTTTAATGCACTAAAGATCAGCTCTGTACATAATTTCCTTGCTTTCTATCAGATAAATCTCCCATTTTTGAACATTCCATTTTGTACTTAGATTATGTCTTTTCAGATAAGCTTTAAGCATTACCATCTGTTCTGCAGCAGTCACATGATCCTATCACTTTGATTCAGTTGAACACAAATCCCTTTGACAATAGGGAAACAGCAAAATAACACACATTTGTTCCAAAAACTGCCACAACCATAGATTGTTCAAGGGCTGCTCTATAGTGGAAGTAAAAAACACGAAGAGACTCTCCTATAAACTTCCTGTCAGTGCCCCACTCTGTCCAGGCAGCATTCTAACGCTGAAGCTTCTTTCTTGCTAGGCCGATTGAGTCAGTGTTTCAGCTGTGTTAAGTTGCCCCAAGGGCTGAAAGCTTAGCCAGGGCCCCATGCCTCTGCATGCCTGCTAGCATTTGGAAGCAAATCCTGAGTCACAGCGAATACACCTTTCTCTTGCAGATGCAAGAGCACTATAGTTAACACCTCTCAGCAATCTCTGAGGTATTCTTTCCTCATCGGTCCTCTGCTGGCAAGTGGCCCACAGTCACTACAGTTGGCCTTTGCAGCAACAGATCTTCCCTGCTGGTTTCTAGGAGAAAGGAAAAAGCAGAGGAGTTCGAACCCACTGTTGTGGCTACATCTTTTAAGAAAGCTCTAGTGAAAGGCTGGTGCATATTATGCAGATATTTGGAGCATTCTTCTCCTTAGAATAATTTCCCCATTGGAATGGAAATGGACTCTGCCAGAAAGATGATCCTATTCAGACTCACAGAAGACAGTATAAAATATTTTTCTTTAAGCTTTGAAAGAAGCACACACTGTACTATCAAAGTAACTTGCAGTCCCTAGCTTTGTCTATGGAGATGGTGTATATCTACTAGATGAATCACCAAAAAAGGGATGCATTATAAGTCTTCTTGCTATGTCCATCTACACTCCTGCTCAACACAATGTATTTCAAACTTTCTACCACTCAAAAGGTAATTTCTCCTTATTTTCAGCCACTGGATAATTCTCAAAGGGAATGTTTCAGCCACATTTGTGGTTGAACACATGAACAGGTTAAACTGCTGCATATTGATATTTAAAACTGATTGAAATTTAGGCTACTGATTTATTTTGAAGGAAAATATAGCAATAAATCGATGTACTATAAATTCTAGCTGAATTTGGTATTATGACTCTTCCAATTCATATAATTTACAGACAAATTCAATGTTTCATTTTCTCCTCTTATTTTAAGGGCACTGAAAATTCCCTGAAAATTGCTGGAATATGAATTTCTATACGAGAACTATGAAACTGAGAATAACAAAATGCTCTGATTTCAATCATGCAACGACAAAAACATCTTGGATCATGCACTGTTCATTTACCTTTTGGCATCTATTTAAATGCAGTATTTTCTCCAAGTTTGTAAGCTGTTTAAATAGTTAATCTGCAAGCAATTGGTAAATACAAATCTTTTAGAAGCATGTTATCTTTTTTCCATCAAGCTAAAAGGGAAAGGGCGATTCACTTTAAATGTATAGATGGTAGAAAAACTCTAAATAGCATTTTATCTGCAACAGTCTATTTGAAAGGAATGAAGTACAAGTTAAGCAAACAGTAACACAGAATATTTTTTTCAGGGGTGGTCCTCTTGGAAAATGTTAACCACATTAAAGTAGGTAGATATTGAAATATGCGATTAATTTTGAGTTGATAGAAATTGAAACTGTCATTCACCTGAGCAGGTGGTGGAAGAACCTTCTTGCGTATCTGCTGATTGGGTCTCTGTACTCCAGCACAGATGTATCCAAGAGGGGTCTTGTTGGAGCATAAAAGGTTCCAAGGCTTGCCTCAAGCTGGGCTGTGGAGTTCAAACACAGCACCAGTGAAACGAGTGAAACTGTTTCGATTAGAATGGGTTGCTCATGTTTGCAGACAGTCAAGTTCGTCAAACACTGGTGAAATGTGATGTTGTTATAGGACAGATGAAATTAAAATATGACAGACTGCACAAACACAAATGTGCATATAAACTTTCACTTTGAGGCAGGGTTGACAATGACTTTGAGCAACAAAAGCTGTCAAAAAGGATAAAGTCAGTAACACATCAAGTTCTCACCATCAGTGTACAATTAAAAAACGACTCATAAGAGTAATACAGTTTGAACAAGTTTGTCCAGTGGAGATCAACACTCAATTAGCTCAAAGTGTCTTTGTCCTCCTAGGCAAAGAACAAGGCAGTTCAGGTTCTCAGGAATTATTCTGTTAGGTCAGCAGGTAACAGAACCCTGCTTGTGATGGCCTTGAGGCCAAAGGAACCTCCTTCAGCCCACAGTTCTTAAAAATTAAAATAAAAGGGTCTAGAAACCCTAAGGGTTTGACTCTCTTACAGCGTGTGATGGTGGGAAACAGGATAACATCCCCTGTAATCAATAATATAACCTCCCTTTGTTACAAAAGGTCTCCCTGCTTTAGCTATGTTCAGACAGCTATATTCCACAGCTGGAGCTCTGAGGCATTTTCCTGCATGTTTTTAATACAATATTACATATAATACAAGAGAACACAGTATATGTATGTGTCCCACATGCTTAACTGAAAGGAAATCTAATGATCAGTAATATTTATGTTAGCTGACTTCTGCTTGAGAGTTAACACATAGTACAAGTCCTAATAGGCAGAACAGGGAGAATTTGCTACATATTTGCTGTATAGGTTCTTCTTTCAGAGTGAATGCGCAAACTGCTACTGCTAATTACAATTCTGTGGGGGCTTGGCAAAGCAAAATATAACCTATTGTCTTATTAGGCAGACAAAAATCTCAGTGATTTGCTATTATTAATGTTTGCTTAAACTAGTAATTTCTGTATTTAGTGATAATGGTTATTTATTTACAAGCATAGTTACATTTTATTTTATTAGGCTTGGTATCACTAAATGTGCTAATAGTAACTGTGTTAGTAACACAGGCAAACTGTTAGTAAATTAGGTTTTCCATTATCCTCAATCTCGACAGCAAGTTGAAGTTTAAAGCTATTTTTTTTTTGAAGCAGCAGTCAATTCAGATTAAAATTGAGTACAGCAGTACCTTTTCCTAAAAACCACGGAACAACCACCCATACTCTATTACCATTGCCGCTTTTTTGACAGCATGTCTTGTGCTTCTGAAATATTGCATCCTATATGGAATACGAGTAACTACTAGCGCAGTTACAGATTCATTAGACAGCCCAGCTTGATGTTGAAGGGAGAATAAAGATCTCAAAGATAACTGCCCCATTGCTATGAATAAAAGGCCCCACCCAGGTTTTGCTAATAGAAAAGAAAACAAATTACCATGCCAAATTTGTTAGATTCACACAGAATAACTCCTGGACAGAATACAATTCTGTCTGCTGTAAACAGTGTTATGGAGCTGCATGGGGGGAAACACACAGACAGCTATTTATAATGCACATATTTTTACAAGAGTTTCAAAACCAGCTCTTTTCATGGGTCCTTTTAAAAGCATGTTTTATTTAGAATTGATATGCTATGTTTGCAACACAGAGATTTTTTTTAATAAGATCCCCCAAAATGTGATAGCTGATGACTTGGCAGCAATGTAGGACACCTCTGAGTTTTTCTATCATCAAACACACCAGAATCCTAAGTATTCTTTCTTGCCACAAAAGATGCCTGGTCCCCAGCTGTCTGCCTGCTATGCTGGAGGATAACACCTTCACTAAATCAAGGCACTTCAAATCTTGAAGTCTATTGAGTTTCAAGACAGACAGAAAATCAAGAGGAAGTCATCGCACCAGGCTTCAGCAGAGACAAGGCTGAACCTAAAATTCATCACTTCTTGTGAGGGACCCCAGCTACTACTGCAGGAGGCCAGAAGATTACAGTAAGGACAAATGCTATAATCCTAAAGGAGGCAGCAGAGGATAGTATATTCAAAGCCTTTGGATCTTGTAATGAAAGAATGACTTTTCAAAAGCACCTTAAAACCCATACCAAAATCTTTTTTCCCTGCTGCAGGAAAATGCCTCTCCTTAAGTTGGTGCTGTCTCAGTGTGACTATGTAACAAATATTTCAATCCCTACATTAACCAGTATTAGTCTGCAAATAAGCTAAATTTAAGTAAAAAACTTACAGCATATTTATGATAGGGTTATATATTAATGACTATACCACATACATATTGATATATATTTTTATTATCACTATTGATACAAACTAAAATGTGATCAACACACTAATCCAGATTTTATTGAAAAGACTTGTCTGCATATTACATTTGATTCTGAAGTACCATATTCTGGCTGACTGGATTCTCACTATTATCTTCTTTATACAGCCAATAAACATATTGTCATAATCCACATATGAATTACAAAGACACCACAAAAATACATTAAAAATATAATGAGTCTCTTACCTTCTCTGTCTGGTGCAAGCTTTTGTTTAAGAAGGTGATTAACAATGGCACTCAAGCATATGTAGCACTGACGACCCATTGTGTTCCAGTTCATGGTTTTCAGGACATTAATTGCCTCATGCATCTCATCGTAACGAATATACTGGTGGATGATTTCCACAAGGCCCAGCTGCCCTTTTGTGAACACACCTTTTACAAGAAATATTAAAACCAAAGATAGCATTATATAAAACATAGATGACCACTTTTCAGCATAGTTAAAAATAATTGCTGTCAGCTAAAATTAGAAAGTTTAATGGATTTCAGTACTAAATCTTTATCTCAGAATGCTTCTTATTATGTTGGTATATTTACACTGAGATTGCTTTGGACAGCAGAAAAAACATCAGTGACCATCATAGTCGGAGGTTGAGCGAACACAGACAGTACCCACTGGTGACAGCATCATATAAAGAAGTTTGTTTAAAATATGGTAGAAAAAGCTTATTCCCATTTTACCATTGTATTGGAGAAAATAAATTAATGTTCATAGTACCTCCCTCCTGTAGGAAACACTACTGGCGACACTAAAAACCAGCATTTGTATCATACAAACATACAAGTTTACAGCATCTTAAACTTCAAAGCAAGTTACTCATTTACTCTCTGTATTGAAATTGCTTTAGAACTTCTACCTTGGCAAAATTCTCTTGAGTGAAGCATTTCTTCTGTGAGGGGATATCATGAAAGATGTCAGCATCTAGGGGCCTTTGAATTACAATTGCACATGAAACCAAAACCAAACTTGCCATAATGGTGCAAAACACGAGCAATACACTGCTCAATCCATGAAAGCATGATTTAGCTACAGCATTCTATCTCTGAAAAGTAGAATTAAAAGACAATGTTTCTTGACTTGCAATCTTGGCTTCTGAGCAGAAAATGTGACTGAAAAGCTGCAGATAGTAATGATATTTATTGTCTCTCACTAGCCAAATGATCACATGACATAGGGCACACATGGCACGTTAGGAATTCTTGCTTGCTTTGGGTCACTGTGTTAGGGTATTCTTTGTCACTACGGCTCCAGGTATTTAAGAGAGACCAGAATGAATTTACTATTCCCCTCACTTTGAATAAAAACATAATGTCATGTTTTTGTCAGTTTATATTCTAATGCTGTTTGTCAAAACCAAATATAAGTAAAACCAAAAATAAATAAAGGGAACACGCTGAATTTCATTACTGATACTGAAGCTGGGGGGAAATGTCTAACAACAGAGAAAAGCAGATCTGATATACAGAAAACATACCTCATAAAACTTTCATAAATGTACTTATATATACTGTTTGTGATGTAAAATAAGAATTCGAAAAGAAAAAAAAACATAGAGGAAAACATATATACAAGTTTTGGGGAAAAAAGTTTATATATTTATTTTTTCTAACAGAGAAATACGTGATTTTTTTAGAGTCATTATAGAAAAGACATGGTTGTCTACTGTATTTCACTTCACATTTGCATGGATTAAAGCCTATGGACATTATAATATGTAATAGCCCTGTTTAACCTGTGCATAGGTGATAGTATCTAATTGTTATGGTACACTTTATTCTTCCTAAATGTTTAATGTTTTTTAAATATTACACGAGATATCTTCACATTAATCACTAAGTGAAGTCGAACATACTTATCTGCATGCTAATTAAATATAGTATTGCATTCTAAATGCCTTTTGCTGAACCACTGGCACCAGTACCAAGTTTGCATTATCCAAGATCTGGGTTGACATCAACGACAAGAAGCTGCAGTGCTTTTGAAAATGAGTTTGGCATTGGACTCCAAAAATATTTGCTATTCATGTTTGAGGGTAAATTTAACAGGAATCTTTTCCTGAAATAAATCTGGCTAGACAACACAATTCACAGAACTTGTCCAAAATCTTATGTCAGTTGGAAGTTAAAAACATATTTGCCTAGTCACACTGACATAGTTTCTTAACAGACTTTTATGGGAAACAATTCCAAGCCATGAGTTAATTACGGATTTTATTTCAGCCCTGAATGCCTGACTGGGTTTTGTTTCCATGACCCCCTAAATTTTCCATATAATTTATATTTGCATTATTTCTTAAATAGCAGAGAACTAAAAACCACTGAGGTTGGGAAGAGGGGCTGACTAATCAACAAGGCATTAACTTGGTCGTGTGGAAAAATAAGAGTAAAGCTGAAAACCAGGATGCAATAGAGAACAGCAGATTTTTTTGCACAGTGGACTACATAGAGGAAGGGAGGGAGAAAAAGAGAGTTTTGCCTTCCTCCTGGAAGAGATTTTACAGTAATTATACAGAATGAATTTTAAAAGGTGATAACTTTCAGCTGTAGAGGTCAACATCTTCCCATTTGGATGCTTGACTTCTCCTGGGTGGTGCGCTTCCAGGCAACCTGCTTGGGAAAAAGAGGTGACAGCCAACTCACTGCCTAATTGATTTAGGAACGGTGCCCAGGGAGACAGTCCAATTAAGTTTACAAGCTGGCAATTAGCAGGAAAGGCCTCTAAATCCCTGCACTGAGAGCCTGCTTGCCTTCCTAAGAACATAAATGTGCTAAAGATAGCAAGGGGAAAGCTGTGCTTTCTGGAAGCTGTTGTGAGAAAACCCCACAAGGGAGGACTAAAGAAAAGCGAGGTAGATGTGTAGAGTACCTTCTGCTTGACAGGTAAGAGGTAATTTAGAGTGTTTTTTTTGCTTAATGGCCAATATGCACAAAAACATCAACTATCTGCTATAATTAGTGTTCTGGGGTATTGTTCAATGGTTAAACCTGTCATTGAACATAATGCAACTGAATTATTGCAAAATAAATGATAAATTATAAATAGTGATTTTTAACATTTTTTTTTATAACAGTAATAATCTCCATTGGCTTTTTTAAAACTATACAACTATAAGTTAATCCAATATTTTTGTTTCTAACACTCTATTACATGAATTTACTTGTTTGCAGCGGCATACTTTGCTTGAGTTTTTAAATGCAGTCTTTCAAATATTTAGGTTGGCAGTACTTTCAGACAAGATCTTTCCCCCCAAAAGCACATGCATGTCCCAGTAAGTAATGAAATAAAGCAGATTTTCAAACCTTTCTGTCACTTAGGGTTTTGAGGTTTTTTTAAAGCCTTCTTCCTAATCTCAATAGCTTTATACAAAAGAATCATAAAAACCCTCCTGTAAAGATCTACAAAGGCAATCCTGTTTCCTTGGACAGACAATGGGCAAAATGTTGAAATTTTCCAGGATGAGTATATTCGACATGGCTGTCTGCCCTGCTGAAACACTGCCTTGGTAGTCAGAAGATTTAAGCATGATTGTTTTTTTTTAGCTCTCACAGTGGGTTTTCACCACTGTAACTTGCCTGACTTGAATGGAATGAATACAGTTCTCACTGATGAGCAACTGCAGGGGTTTTATTCTTAGTTCAGCCACTGACGCATTGTGTAACTCTTGGAAAACCTTTTAGCTTTCATTTAGTGTTTCTTCTTATTCTGTTTGTAAAATGAAAATAGTTACGGTTTTACTCTTTCAAAGTCTCCTTACACCTAAGATGAGAAGTGCTATATAAATGCTAAAGTTAGTATTAATACTTCTTTTATTCACAGCCCCTGGCAAATGAAATTAGAGACTTCTATGAAGTTTATGAAAACCTTCTTTCTTGTGTGAAATGTCTCATTCTGTCAGACCTCATTTGAAAAGATATTAAGTAATCATGAAACATAATGACCTCCTTGGTTCACATCTTCAGATATCATTGGAACTATATGTTTTTAAAGCTATGTTCCCACATATCTAAAATGAGGGTGCTTTTGATGTACAGATGGTTCTTGTGAGGAAACATCTACAGATCTTGAGATATCTTGAGAGCTCAAGGTTCAATAGATGTGCTCAATAACTTACCGAGTTTGAAGTGAAGTACTCCTAAGGGTCCTTTGTCAAATCTAACTAACAAAAGATCATGAATATTTGTGCTGGCAGGGGCAACTTGAGGAGCAGCCCACTGTATCTGGACAAGGCTGCTAGGCACATCAAAGTGTTTACTGAATTGCAGAGTTGCCTCAGGTAAATAATCTTGTGCCAAGAGCTGAATTTTAATTGGGGACAGTGCCGTGTCAAAAAGTTGCAGCTCCCCTTGAGAGCTGCCAACCATTAATACGGCTCCGGAAGGGTGGTAAGTTATTAAAGCAGGCAGCAGTTCTGCTTGGGCTAACAGAGTCACTTGGTTGTAGGCTTCATACAGAATTATTGATGAATCTTCACAACCTAGGACTAGTTTGTCTTCTGTAACATCTCTGCAACAGCTGATGGCCTTGGATCGTAGTGGTATTCTGGTAACTGCCACACACTGCATTTTGTTCCTAACACACTTGTAGATGCAACTGTCAGCCATGGGCTCTTTGTCTGCAGAGATGGAGTGCTCCACTGTGCAAATTTGATAAGGCTGATTAGTGCTGAAGCTTGCATCGAACGGATCCCATTCTGTACGCACATAACTTAGAACCTAAAAAAAAATCCAAAGCATTTTTAGTCATTGCTAAATGACTTTGATGATTTAAAAATAGACTGTCACAAATACACTTTCTCATGGGACAGTAAGATAAAACAAACAAGCATTTTGGAAATGAGAGTTGTGAAATCTACTGTCTTAAATTTAAAAAGGTTAATTCCTTTGATGAAAAAAACCTGCAATATAGTTTGAGCTATATTTGTTTGTCCAGAATACAGAACAGTTTAGCAGAATAGAGGATAAATGATGCAATGGTCCTAACAGTGCTGGTAAGAGGAGAAATGAGTAACTGACTGATAGAAAATACTGATTATTTACAAGTGGGTTGGGGAGAAATCTTCTGGAAGTTTTCTGGAATTTTTCTGAAAAAATTTAGAATAGGTTATAAATTTTCTGGAAAAAAAAAATTTAGAATAGGTTACTTTAATCATCACACGTAGAGGTTTTCTGGTCATTTACCCTAGGCCATGGTAACAGAAAATACTACACTGTAGTGGTAGAAGCAATGGCATGTTTAAACAATGTATACTATATACTGCCAAATGAGTAGGTGGCAGATGCTCTTTGGTTTCATAGAGCTTTAGATGCAGAATAAATGAATCTGTGATAGCAAAAAAGGGGGACCATTTAGGGGTACTTGAAGGTTGAATTAACTGGAAGAACACAGAGGCAGAATATGATACAAAAACAGCAGCTGGCAAAGAGCAAGAATTTGTCGTGTGGAAACATGGGAAGTACCATAAAGTGATACAGGCAACAGTGGAACCAATGAAGATTCATATTCTTCAATATAACGTTTGAGTAAGAGGTCCTATAAAGTATTTGAGCAGGAAAACCGTAGGATAAATACTAGCTGTAAACAACTTACAAATAGCTTATGAAAAGCTGTCTCTCTGAAAGAAAGAGAAAACCAATGTCTCTAGAAAAATAAGAGTAGTGGAAGTCCGTCAGAAACTTGCTGGTATTTGTTCATGCAGAAATAAAGAGTGAAAGGAAAATGTCAAACTGAGCCAAACCCCACCCTCAGGTATGCCCACAGCATTCTTCACACTGCAAAGCAAAGCTGCTGACTTGCCACTAATTTTGGAAGCCCCTTCTTTTGAACCCAGGTGGTATGCCAGTAGCATTTACACAGAAAGGGGTAACAAATGTGATTAAAAGGCAGAGAGAAGGTGAGGGAGGAAACTTGAAAATTTCAAGTTGAAAACAGAAATGCACACATAATGTTAAAGCAGTTTACATTTGATTTTCACAGATCACAAGACCAACTGAACACATAATTTAGGCTTTCATCCTGTAAAAGAGAATAAGAAACTGAGATTTTTGTTTGGCATACCAGCCATTAAATCTTCAGAAGCAACTGATGAATTTATGAACACATTATTCGGAATGTTGATCAGACTGATTAGGCTGTTTTCTTCTGACAATTTTGTCAGCCAAAGGGTTTCTCATTCAAAAGGAAGAAAAAAGGATTATCGCATTTCTGTGGCTGTAAACCAGCTGCTGGTTATTACAAATCTGTGCTACTTTAAGTTAGGGACATACAAAGAACCACTTGATGCAAAAGCATCTAATACATGCAATATAATACATGGCAGTGCATCCAACTTGTGAAAACCAGTTTCAACAGAGTAGCCATCAATGAAAATATATACCAAAGAGGAAAGAAAAGACTAAATTATGACAGAGTTTGAAAAACATTTCTTCACCTCAACCATTCTCTCATCAGTGACTTAGCCTCTGCAACTGGTCATTTACGCCCACAGAATGTGCAGTGGCTACGGTGCAGATGCTAGAACTGCTCAAATGTACAGCTTATTAGAGTGTTAAATTGCACAGGATTCGCAAGGAAACCTATAAAAAAGATTATTGTGGACAAAGGATTACTGTGACCACAGAGCTTTCTAACCCCAAATAAAGACAAGGTGAAATGTTATTGTTTATTCTGCAGTTTTCCCTAAGAGTATGTACGGAGACCCAGGTAGCTGCCTTTCAAATATCTGAAATAGAAATCTTGCCCAAGCAAGTCTTCAAAGCTTCCATAACTTCAGTGAAATGAGCCTTGAGGCCCTCTGGGACTCATATTTCTGTCTTCCTGTGACAGATTTCAATGCACTGTGTTATTCATCTACATATTTTGATCCAAAACCAGTGTTCCTCTCTGGATATCTCCTCATAAACTACACAAAAGTCATGAAGATTGAGAAAAGGGGGGTACAAAATGAAGATATAAACCTTTAGAATCAATTTTAAGTAATGTTAAGTTTGATGGCTTTATAACAGTAGCAATGGAAAATTGCTGAGATGCATGATATAGAGAAAAAAAACAGAGCACAGCTATAGAACATGCTGAGAATCCTTGTACAAGATAAACTGCTGTAGTTGATGCAGTTTAGGCCTTTATGACCTTAGTACAAAACGAGTGTAAGAAAAACAGGCTAGAAGAACAGGACATAAAGCTAGGAAGTATCTGGAATGGCAGGGGCCCATGATGGGCTGCAGTTAAACTAACTGATAAGTAGGAGGACAGGATGATTATTATGTCTGTGGTGTTAACGAGCCGATTAAGCTGGTATGAGCATCTACTGGGCATGCTTCAAAGTCTGCCAGCAGCGATGAAGATTGTTGGAAGAAGAAAACAACCCCGAAAGAGCATCACCACATTTTTGTACACATGCGGGGAACTTTCTGGAAAATTATGTAATCCATACACAGCCTCATGAATATGTATATATGCTCTGTAGCTATATAAGGACTGCTTGTGTAGCCATACGGGAACACACGTTAGGAGGAGTTATCCCCATGTCTCCCGGTGCCGCAATAAAGAATACCTGCTTGTCAACTAGAAAACTTCATTGGCAAGTTTGCTCCTGGAGTTTTCTCTGAATCAAGATCCACACAATAATCAATGGCTATTGAGAGATGAAAGACTGAAAACACTACAAATTCTAAAGAGAGACTGGCCTTGAAAGTTAAGACAATACAGAAGAAAACACGTGAAACATGGATTTTACAACTCCATAAGAGTGACTGCTGGAAAACAGCAATGGAAATACCTACATAAAAATAAATGTTGTCATTTTACCGTTTGAGAGTCAGCAAGCAAACTGAACCCAATTAATAATTTTGTTCTGCCTTGTTAGAGCAAAAGTGGGACAAAATGTTGTTCACTACTTCGAATTTAAAAGAGAGGAAAACCTCATATTTTGGAATGCTAATTTAACGAGACTTGAGATGAGAAGCTTCCTAGCTTCACTTAATTTTGACAGCAAATCCTTGAAATGAGGTCTAGGATAGGGGTGGTTGTTGTATATAATACAATACTAAGCTAGGAAAAAGTTCCTGCCAGGAGAAAGAGACGATTTGCTGCATTTCAAAACACAATTTTTTACATACTGTTTAAACAAATTAGGCTTAAAGGAATCTTTTCTAGACACTACTGTTCATATTCTGGCTAAAAATGAGAGAAACATTTCTCCTTAGATTGGAACAGATAAGCTTTTTCTCATGCATCAGTGGCTTCATGTGCCTCTTGGAGGAAAAGTACCAAGCAGAGAGATCTGTTTGTTCTGGTTTCCAGTTTTGTTGAGTGTAACTAGTATTTGGCACTCTGAAGGGGAAAAAAATGGATGTTCTATTTCATCTGAGAGGGAAGGTTTGAGCTGCTCTGTCAGAAATTACTTTCATTATTAATTTTTCATGCTGATAACTGTAAAAGTAAAGCAGAGAGACATACAACTACAGAAACATGTTAATAAGACTAAGATAATACTTTTTAAAGATAAGAAGCCTAACAATCAAAACAACTTTTTTTTTCTTTTTCTTCCTAAGAAGACAGTACTCCGTTACCTGCCAGTTGTTTTTCTATCTGGTAAGCAGCCACGTGCTAGTAAATAGTGCTTTAGCAGTTCATTAAAAGGAATCCATCGGGATTCCTTGCTGGTGAGCAGTAGATCTCTGGAATCCAAAAAGGGAACATTAAAACAGCAATTTATCTTTAATTTAACAAATACATTCACTTGGAAAATGGGGAGGCAAAAGCTAGAGGAGTTCCCTCAGAAGTGGGTAGGACAACAGTAGGATTTGTGGAGGAGGGGACAAGGCAAGGAATGTAAAAAGACAAAGCTGAAATATCACATGGTGGGGTGTATAATCTGTTCAGTATTAAGTGCTTTCCATAAATCGTGGACTAAGCACTTAGCCTTGGGTTTCACGCAGAGATTTCTGGAAGTACTTTGCATGAAGTAAAACCAATTACTTTCTGTAAAATAATAAATCAAGCAATAACAAAAAAAAAATTAAAAGTCCCTTTAAGTTCTATGATGTGTATGCTACAAAGGCATACTAAATGTGAAAAATTTTTGACATGATTCATGTATATTTCCCTTATTAATGTGGCAGTCATGCACCACTACTGCACATTTATATTGTTTTTCCCCTTGCACTACTGGTCTGTGCTCTGCATCAGCTAATCAGCAGTGGGAGGGATACTATACACATCAAGTTCTCAAATCCTAGAGCCAGAAATTGTATCAGTCCAAGTAAAGAAATCTATTAATCTGTGTAAATAAGGGTCTGAAATGTACTAGTTAAAATACTTTCTTTCATTTTGTCTGAAAGAAATAATAGCACAAGCTCATGTGGGCAGTATCACTCTTCTCAGCAAAAACCTTTGAACACTTAAAATTGAAGTATTTTGCATAGAGTGCTGGGAAAGGATAAAGTCCACATATCAAAACAAGTAAGAGTTTTAACCAGTAGTTCTTAAGCAGAAAATTGGCTTACCAGCAGATAAAAAAAGAAAACAAAAGAAACAGAGAAATATGGCTGCTGTGACTGAATTGTATGCCTTTCAGATGAGAAAAATCTTTGATTTATTTTATGGATGCTACAAAAATGCTTATTTAATTTCACAGTGTGAGGCTCTAAACAACAACAAACTTTAATTAGAAACATAGAGTGGGAAGTGTAGTACACACTAGAGTAAAATTGCTTTAAATACAGCACTGTGAAGGTGAAATAAAAAAACAATCCTACTTTAAACTGTTTCTACAATAAAAATGCAAGGCTCCTACTCTAGATTACTTACTTGGCTGCATTGTATTTACTGCCCCACGTGCACACTTACTATTTAGATCTTCAGTTAATGTTTATTTTCTTTCAAAATTTATCATCATCATCTTTATCCCATATTATTCATTGGACTTTTAACCCAATGTGACATGAAGCATTTTACATTCCTTGTGATAGGTGTGTGAGATATTTCAGCTATTCAGTCACACACAGTAGATGTTTTTCTGAGTGCTACAGTAATTGTAGGATAGCTTACTCATAAAAGATCTGCTGTGTTTATTTCACAAGTTTGAGACACAATGTGGAAGCAATAACTATTAAATATTAGCTCTTGGGAGAAAGAAAAATAGTATTCTCTCAGGAAAGTAATTTTTTCCACAAGATTGAAGTATAATTTTAGTGATTCTTACCAGCACTAAATAGAGTGAAAATAAACATGGCAAAGACAAAGGCAAGTACTACAGTAACTGAGCCCTGGCATCATCACCTCCTGTTAATTTATGTTTGCAGAATAAAGTTCATGTTGATTTTAACACGACTTTCTCTCAAAGCATTTAATCCAAGGATGATTTCACATCAGATCCTATTTATTCACAGCAAACTGTTTGAAATGAGTTATGAAAGATTCCTCTTCTGGTTTTGAAATCAAATCACCAGCATTATCTCTGCAGGGTGACTATTTAAATAACATCCTTGATCATTGGTACTTTAACAAAGAAGAAACATACAAAACCCCAATATTTAAATAAATAAATTGGAGAAAGGATGAGTTTACTGGAGGAAACCAACGCATGCAAGAAATCAGAAAAAGGTTCAACAGACCAACACTCCTACAGCAACATGTATGCATGTATATAAATTTACATTGCACACTGTAGTCATATGTTACAAACACTTTCATTTCTCCAGGTGATGATTCCTCATCAAATCTTAGACCTTTCATCATAGTAAACAGTGATCTTAAAAAAAAAATAATAATGGAGTAAACTAAGTCAAGATTTGCAAGGAAAAAAACTCTTTCTGGTTTTAGAGGAACAATGTCTACTTTTAGCCTTAATAGTAGCAAGCATTAAAAAATAAAGCTACACAACACAATTCAAATAAAATTTATAGTGTATTTAAAATATAAAATGTATTTCCTCAATTAAGTTGAAAACCTGCTTAAGTACACAGTACCCAAACATGGTATGTGCAAAGTGAATCATCCCAATGCAGAATGTGCAGTTACAGGATATTATCGTGATGAGAGGTTGAGTTGCTTTGTCCAAGAGCTATTCCAGCCTTCATTCTAATAAGCACTTTTCTGGTGGGCAGCAAATATCACTCAGAAAATTCCTCCAGGGAGGAAGCAGCATCACCTAAGAGCCCCATTTGCCTTTGCTCTGCCACAAGAAGAGCGTCAGTAGCTGGCAGACCTGTTGTGGTTTTGCAGGTCATCACCAAAGTGCTGTAGAACAGCTGTGGGCAGCACCCATTCATTTCTTTGGGCTTGGTTTCCTTTTTTATAAGCCTAATATGCCAAACAGCTCTTTATGGGCTAGACATTCAGCAATTCCTGCTTTTCTCTTAATTCTAGATAATCATGCTGATTTAGCCAAGCAATACTATTATTTTCAAGTAAAATATTGGTGGTATTATTTTACTACACTTGGTTTTTTATAAATGCTCCAAACTGAATGAGCTCATACTTCTTACTCTTCTTCTGTTGACAATAATAACTTACTGGGAGAAAATTCATATTATTGGTCGAATATGACAAATATTAATTAATTTTTACGCATAACAATGGCATTTAATGTTTTATGCCAGGTCTATACCCGAGGAACACTACAAATAGTAAGAGAATAGAGGCAAAGAGAGACAAATAAGCACGCTTGGAAACACTGCATTTTTGTGGTGTCTGATCTATAGAGTAACTGTTGAGAACCTGTCCAGAGACGCTAACATTTTTGCTCAGATTTACGCTATCAAATGACTCTCAGAAGTTAAAGTTAAGTTAGTTCCCCTCCAAGACACTGTAGGGGAAAATGTACCTTGGCTAATCGCAGATTGGGGATTGATGCTACTTCTAGAGCTGCTGGGTTATGACATCCCCTATCCATAAAACAGGAGTTTAACTATTGGTATAAGGAGCGCTAGAGAAATCAAGGAGAAAAACCCAACCAAACACTACTATAGGTAACATTTCATGAATACATGGGAGAAGTGTAGAGACAGAGTGTCTTGGAGCCTACCACAGCAGGCCACTGAGCATCCAAGATCTTATGGACATGGAAAAGACTAATTGACAACCAGCAAGACAGTTTGTTATCTACGTATGACTAAGTTTTCCATAGCTCTGGCACAGTGCTTAGTATTTTACTGCCAAATAGAGAAAAATAGATTTCATTTGAAGATCTGAGAATTAAAACAGATAAATACAGGCAAGGAATCAGAAAAGGGAAAGCAACTAAACAGTTAAATTTGGCACTTCTGCTTTTAAAAATAATTTTCTTATATACATGTTACAATATAGGCTAAGTTAAAAGGATTATGAGTTTAGGCCTAAAGCCTCAGTAAATGCTTATTATCATTATTGTGTTAAGCACCAGTGATGTGCTTGGGACTATCCTATGCCTCAGCCCTGAATAATTAAGAGTCTCTGTAATATATAAAATGAAACAGAGAAAGCTTTAAAATAGCAGGGTGGTTTCTATTAATTTCTTTCCCTGAATTTCTTAGACGAAATGAGTGTCTAGAAAACCTCTTGGAAAACAGAGATTGCAAACTGCTCTGTTGACATTCTGGAGCTTTCTGGAATATGTAGGAAGGAAACAAAAGCCATGGGAATGCTGCTGTCAGAACCAGGGCATATGGAAATCACAGTAAGAAGTAAGATCTGAAATGTCAGTAGGATAAAGTTTCTTAGCATCAAACTGGCACAGGGACTAGGCTGAAAAAGCTTACAAAGAACAGACACACGTTTTAGCTACCAGAGTAATTTTTATATGTGATTGGGCATAGCTGCAGGGGAAACTGAGAACTGCAGGTGTGTATCAGGCAGAGGAGAGAGATGAGTCAAAGATGACCGCTAGTGGAGAGAGGTCAATTGAAAAGAAGTAAAGAAGGCAGAACTGGAGCTAATTTAAACTTAAATTCTACAGTGACTAATGACTGAAATAAGAAAGAAAAGCTATCTCAACTGCCTCTTCTTTTTTTGCTTGCAATATATAGAAAATCCTAAGGGAAAAAAAACCTCACTGAAATTAGTTATCAAAGTAACAATTCCAAACACTAAAACATTTACAACTTTCCTAATTAAAGAGAACAGGATGTTGTTTGTAACAGCAGCTTATTCTGAAGTGTTACTTAGGGCTTTTCCCTACAGGGAAATATCCTGTAATAGCTACTCCAGAACAGCTATTCCACAGCTGATCCTCAGGTTTGTGCTCTTCTCCCACAGTAAGTGCTATTTTAGTCCAAATTAGTGTTGTCTTAAACTAAACTGAACATAAAACTCCAAATACAGAATCACCTATACACGATGGTAGCTCAGAACAGCTTTTACGTTTTAAGTTCAGGCTCCAGTTCTTTTCAGAGTTTTTACCTAATATAAAAAACTGTATTAAAATATTCTTAAATAAATAAAATAAAAATGAAATAGATTAAATTGAAACTTCTGCCTAAAATTGTAATCTAAGCTAGTGTCAGGAAGAGGGTCAGCTTGTAGCCTAGTTCTGACTTGTACCTCTAGATGGGGAATTTTAACTTTTTCTTCAATAAAGAACTTGGACCCTGATTTCATCAGTACGCACAGCAACAATTTAAGCAGCATCTTGGTGTAGCTAAAATTTTATGATAGGACACTTAAAATAGATGTAAAATGCCTATCAGTTAACACTGCATACAATGTAAAATAACTGCATTAGACAATCATGCAACAGCCAGAGTTTGTAACTCAGAGCTTTTTAGTGGTACTTTCACATTTCTATTTTCAGTGTTAGCAGCTCCATTAGATAATTCATTATAAAGACTTAACTTCCTTGTTACATTTCTCAGATTGACAGTTTTGATGTGAAAATAGTAAACATATTAACTGAAGTACCTCTTTTCATTAAATTACAAACCTTTGCTTTTAAGATTAGGATGGCTGATCTTTCTTACTTTTTTTTGCTATATCTGTTTTAATTATCTACCTGATTGTGCATTTAAGTCACATTTCTTTACCAAATCTGAAAAATCATGTAACGAGTTCAGCACTTTACCTCCAATTTGCCATGTGCACAGCCTAATAGCAATAGGTTGGCTCTGTCCTTCTCACAGGAAATAGGAGACCAAGGCCATGCTCCTTCACTAGTGGCTGACCACCAGCAAACGACGGTATCTTGCATACAGTTTATTGCCAGGTGACGTTTCATCCTTCTACCTTCTGGTCCAAGTATATCAATATAAGAAATCTGATGGAAGACAAAAATGCAGAAAATATTTGAGGTGCTAAAATAGCATAGTAGGAGCAATCGGGAGCATTTAGTTTGGATGTGTGAAGTGAATGTATTTATACACAGAGGGCTGCGTACATATATATTTATATAGGCTGCCTGTAAATGTAAAAAATATCCCTTCAGACAGAAAAAGACATGCTCACACTTTTATCTATGGGGATGGGATTGGGAAGGAAAGGAATGTGAGTTAAGAAGGAATTTACTGCAATGACTCCAATCAATACCAAAATGTACAGTCATGGTTGCTTGACAGCATCGACCTACACACAGGATTTAAGCTTAGCCATATTAAATGACAAGTTCTGCAAAGCTGACCAGGGAGCTAAGGCTAATGTTTAAGACATAATCAAATATTAAATATATTCTACAGTATTTGAGCAAACATATATCTTTCTTTTTCCTCCCTAAATTAAGGAATCCGGATACAAACATCGGCTTTGCAAGAGAATATATACTCTTCTGCATAATGTGGATGAGCTACAGCATCATGCGTAAAGTTTATGCAGCTCTTGAGAATTGTGTCTCTTTCTCAGGAAGGATTTGTGGAATTTATTATTCAAACTCTGTTATTTTGGAGCATGGTTATTTGAAAACATGAGCAGTGCACCATCTGGGTGACACATGCCAAGGAAATATAGATTGCACTGCATTTCTGCTTAAGGAATTAATGGAAGGTTGATAGCTAGGGGAAAAAAAAAACTATCTTGCCATTGCTGGTCAGCAATAATCGAACCACTTTCTGGGGATTAAGCGCATGGCTAAGCCTACTGGACCAGACACTAGCAAAGGGCAGGGGGTCTTCTTATCAGAGAAATGCTTCTGGAGCCAGTCTCACTACATGACAGATTGCTTTCATATTCCTGTCTGCAAGGCAACAAAGGATGGCAGTAATGCGATAATGCCAGAGTGCAATGGGTGTTAAGAACCCGTTGCATTTATGTATTGTATTTAGTAAATAATCAGGCTCATCCAAATTGTGATCTCACCACTCAACCAAGGCCATTAAAATCAAGGTTAATGCTTTAATAATCCTTTGCTGGTTTTTATATGGTCAAAAAGAACCCTTTTCTATTTGCATGGTCATAATATTATTGACCTCTTCATCCCCTGAATACACATCAAAAGGAACTGAAATCAAAGTAATTACTGATGTTGTTCTCTCATGGTAAACATTTAACTCCTTGTACTGCCTCTTCCTTCAGTAAATTGAAATAGATTAAAAAAAAACACAGACGCGAAAAACTTGCAGAAGGTCAATATTTGCAGAATATCCTGTGGCTTACGTGTCAACATAATTGTAATGCTAAAACACACATCAAAGTTAACAGGTAGCTGATCCTTGAGTTAGAACTATATATAGATAAATAGAACTATATACAGATAAATAGATAATTTGGTGACAAAGTCACCAAATTTATTAGGGTAGAAAACCACAAAATCTTCCACAGATATTAACTAATCCTGTATTACAGTGTTATTTGCTCTTAACAGTTTCACATGTAATAACAGCCAAAAATCTTTCATAAAAGTTTATGTCTTGCATTAGACAAGGCACTTTCAAATATGGACTAATGCCACTAAGAAAGGCAAATGATAACAGTCGTTTTTTATATTTTGGTGGTCTTCAAGGCTGTAGCAATTTTAAGTCTTCCATTATTTTTTCAAAGGGTAAATAAAATCCAGGGTGGTATCTCTTAGAAAGGACAAAAATAGAGAAAAGAATTCTTTCGTTTAGGTACACACTGTGTAAAAAAAACCCTCAACTTCTGGATAAATACCAAACTGTGAGGAGGAAAGCATGGTTGACTTGTTCTTATTAATAACAGCACACTCGCAGTCCAGTACTGCCTGGCATTCCCTGCCAATTTTGTCCATCATGAAGCCAGACACAGAACAACGTGGAGTTGCTTCTGTGCAGGTACCAAAGAAATTATAATGTTAATATGATGGAAATATAATTATATCACTGGATATGATTGTAAGCAAGTATCTTCTTCATCTTAGAGATGGGAATTTAAATGCAAATACTACATACATTCTCAGAACTACACCAAAAGTCAGAGGCAAAAATGAAGGCTACACTGAATTTTCTGCAATCTTAGTTCCAGATTTTGATCCCAAGGCATTCTATACCAGTGCAAGCTAGCTTTTAAATAAATTTCTCTTGGAAAAAAAAACAAAAACAAAAAACACTAAGGAACCTTTTTTCTTAAAGCAAGCAAACACAAGTTTGCACATTTGCAACTGACGACCACCTTTTGCTTCTTTTGTTACTATTGATAACAACACTAGTGTTGGCTGTTCTTTTAGCTTACAAGTGTGACCAAAATCAGCCATGACGAACTCCAGTGCAGAGAGATTACATTATTTCAGTAGTGAAGAATCCTTTCTGCTGGCACACACTGGTGCAGTTTCAAAGATAATAAAAATTTTATTTAGCTGCCTAACTAGCAAGCTTCACACAAAAGAACATTCAATGAAAAAATGCAAATGCCTTTTTTTGGCTGGCAAAGAAATAATGTATAGTGATTCCCACTGATTTCAAGAGAAAGCAAAGTTAACACTGAGGAGGCATTTTGAGAAGCTCAGCTGTGTCAGCAAAGAACTGAACATAGCAACCCTATTAAGGAGTGCAGCAGATATCTCTGGTTTCCTAGGGCAGAGAGTTTTCTATGGATTAGGCTTTCCTTCTTTCCCAAGCAAAAAATGCCATAACCACTAGATCCAAAATGTGCCCAGCAATGCTCAGAATGAAAATTTGTTTTCTTAGGAAAAGAATTTTCTTACATAAATTAAGAAGCTATGACGCTCACAGTTAAATGATGAAGGCAGTCTCCAGCTCACCACAGCTTCTTCATTGGAGTTTAGTGCTATTAAAAAACCAACCCACACCACAGACCATACTTGCTTCTAAAGCACAGCCTTAACAAACACCATAGACCAGGCACAAGCACACATCATTTTAAAGTAAACTACGTATCAGCTCAGTTCCTGGTGAACAGCGAACTGTCTCAAATCCACGTTATAGAGGTTGGATCAATCTCGCAAACACAAGTCATTGCTGAAAAGAGGCCCTGAACTGAAACAGCCTGGAAAATGTATTAGATATTCATCCTAGCAGAAAATATTTCCACCAAGCAAGTTAAAACGTATTATGGCAAAACTTAAATGAAACACATCTTTAAAAAGCTTGCCTTGCAGATGCAAACTCCCATATGTAAGGAAGCAAATTACTGAGGGGTTATCAAGGGAAAAATATTTGCTATTTTCTAGCACAAGATTGTTTTGCTTAACATTTACCCAGGCTGAAATAAATGCAAACTCTCTCTTTAGTTCACTACATCTTTCTAACTTTCTTGGGTGAAGGCTTGTCTCTTCTTCATTCTTGCAGCGAATTGGATGCAGCTCCTTTCCTACCCTGCCTGTTCAAAGTTAATTGCCTTTGGCCAATTATTTTTTCATAATATCATAGTACTGAGCAATTCCACCTAAAGTCAGCCACTGCCCTGATGCCAAAGAGTTTATGGTCAAAATAAGCTATGTCTACACAGCGCAAACCATCCAAGACACATTGTAATTCAGCTTGAGATGAGATGGGTCTACTGAGATCCAAACTAGGTAGTTTAAGGCAGCTCAGATATCTCTAGAGTGATTTTCAGCTACTGCTGCAACTGACACACCCATACATAAAGGGCTGGAAAAAGGAGTATTTTAATCTTCACTGTGTAAGTACTGAATTGAGATACAGACACACCAAGTCACTTGCCTATGGTCACATGCAGAGTTTGTCAATGGTGAGAAAGTCAGCTTCCGTATCTTTAGTCCTTGCTCAGTGGCTTAATTGTAAAACCAACTCTCACAACAACACAATTACTGTAACTAGAGGGGAAAATTAAGATTTCTGCAAAGAATTACAACAGTCTTGGAGCTCATACAGACAACTGGATTCAGCTTCATGAATTCGTGTATAAAAGCTGAGCCATAGTAATTGACAATGCATGTGTTTTTAGCCCACAGCAAACAAGAGGTAAAACACATTAACTTAAATTTTTTACACTGAGGTTTACCATTACAGATTTTGCTTCATGCTTGTTAGATTCTGAGAATGTGCAAAAGGTCAGTTACTACTGCTCAACTGACACGAGGTAATCTGTTAAGCAGAGGTAACTCAACAGTGTGTATGAGCCCTTAACCTAAATATAGTAGAAAATTGGATCCCTCTTGGCACAGTATTTTAACTCATTAACTCAGAACGCCATGTAATTTTTCTTTAACTTTCAATACCTCTCATTTTTAGAATTTAAGCTGTTCAAGTCAGTTACAGGAAGGTTTGCAATTGTAAAGTTACTGCAGTATTTACAGTCACCATCAACAGCAATACCTTGAAGTCCAAACAAGAGAGCTTTTCCAGTCTTTTGTTTACATCAGGAGAATCCATTTTCTTTGTAAACTGAATAAAACAGAGTTGGTTATGGTCCTCGAATGACACAATGATGAAATTGTCTGCAAGAACCGCTGAAAAACAAATAAAAATCATCACCACTGTAATACCTGTTTCTAGTAGCAAAACAAATTAGTGAACCTTCCACTGAGACATTGCAAAAAGCAATTTTTTCAAGACAGTGTCTTAAATATTACACTGAAGCCTCTGTAATCTCCTAAAAGGCATCAATGTGTCATCCTGCCAGGACCTTCTTGGAAATGAGGATAAAGCCTAGGGAGTACTCTGATTACATAAACATGAATAAATTATCTCGTATCAAGTTACCACTATATTCAAATATATGTTTTATGCCCTTCTGCATTAATTATCATCTCAGTTCAGCTTTCAGTGTTGGTTTTTTTTTGTTTTTTGTTCTTCTTCTTATGGTAAACCCCACCAATATGACAGAATGCATCATACACAGCATAACTTCTGTTAAGGAGGATAAATGCAAATCACTACTTGAGGTGTATCTGGTATTTTGACATCATAAGGTTCCGGATGCTGTTGCAGACACCAAGGAGGCTGTTACATACAGGATTATACTTCAGAGGGGTTATGAGTTTGCTGAAAGCCTCACATGGGGGTATCCGAACAATGCAGGAAACCAAGACGGAACAGACTCCTTGGAGTGTGGAAAAGTGCAGTGGAATCCTCACTGTTATCATAACAGGGTGCTAGACCAAACCAGTTCAATATAAAAGTGATTAACTAATTTGACAATGAAAATTAATTAGACAATATTATCTAAAATTTCTTCCCAAGTGTTATCCAGTTATTCAGGCAGTAGTATCCCTGCGTTTTATGTAAGCAATATTAGGCTTGCATTTGAAGAGAAGTTCGAGAATGAAGTGAGTCATCAGGGCTACTAGCACTAGGTCATTGAAGAATTCTTAATGAGAATCTGGTTTAAGTACAGCTAGCAAGCCCTTTTAGAAAGTAAACTGAGAAACCTCTGCTGAAAGGAAACTATCAAGTGAAGTGGAACTGGATTTAAAAACAACCAACCCTGCAAAACAAACAGAAAAGCATTTGTGACTAATATCCCAGATTCTCAAATGTATTTTACATATCCTAGAGTAGACTGACAGTTTAGTCTTACGTATAAGCATTGAAAACTTGCTACTCAGCTTTGCTTTGATTTAGACTGATCTACAAGCAGTTGCAATTTCTAATAGTCATGTACTGGCACAGCTCCGAAGATTCTGGTATGCAAATGCTAAAGGGTAAAGTTTAAAGCCAAATAATTACCTTTGAAATGTAACACTAACACTAGCTTAAAAAGGAAAAAAAAAATAAAAGAAATAGTGATAAAGTGTCTGAGATGGCGAGTTGGAAGTTATAACTGAGATCCTAAACACACATGAAAATCAAAAGACACCAAGTATGGTATCCTCAATATGTACAGTTAAAATATTTTGCTATCCTCACAGACATAGTTTACATTAGACTTGACCTACAGCACACCTCAGCTGCTTCTGAAATTGGTTTTGGTTGAAGGGAAGAAAGCAGGATTCAAAGATCCCTGGGCAGGTGCGAATGAGACTAGCACTGCCTTGATTTTCAGTATCTGTGGTTGTCCTGGGCAGGAGGCGAGACTAGATCAACATGAATGCAGCTATGGACATAGTTTGACCATTATTCAGAGAGGACCCATATGCTGCAGAGTCAGATTACCCTAAAAAGGCAGGCAGTGTAGTTAACATTCCAAATACAAGCACTGCAACACCTCAGTGCCACCAAATAATTTAGAAAATGAGAAATACTGTTTCATTTAGGAAAACAATTTTTCTATAATTTCTAATTGAATTAATTTTTAATATCACCCATAATAAAAAAAAATAAAAATAATCATTACAAAATTGTCCACTATAATAAAATTCAGGATGACTTTATTAGTGACAGGAGAATTATAAATGCAATCATAATTACGTATCTTGTACACACAACCTGATCTTTATTCCAAATATTAACAGGACATGCTACTCAGGTTAGAATTACATTTCATAAGTCATTTTGGTAGACTGTATTCCTTACCCATTTCTACATATACTCAATTATTAAACTAAGAACTACTACTTTTATATGGACTTTTTATATTAAATATTGAATTTCTTATGGCCAACTTTATAATCACAACCTAATTCCAACATAGATTTGGAAAGATGTGGAATTACATTAGATTAAAGCAAATTTATTCTAGGACCATATTTTGTTGTGGTTCTCAAATAAGGATAGTTCAGTTTAAAAATCTGGATTTTGAACACTAATTGCACAGGTAACAAAAGTATCTTCTTTTGCTGGTCATGAAAACAAAAAATGTATTGCAATGATTGGTATTGGGGGTTGGGTTGGGTTGCCAGATTGACTGAACAGAAGTCCTACTTCATCTTCAAACATGGGTGTTTCCAAACACAGAGAACTTATTAATAATTTAAGAAATTACTGAATAAGTGAAAATAAGGACAAGCCATTCTGTAGCGTTACAGTTTGAGTGGTATAACTGTAGGAAAGCATATTTGTTGCTTTATTATATTTTTAGTTCTAAGGTTTTTTTATTTAGCATTTTTATGACACATTAAGCTAATGTAAGGCAAAGTAAGTATAATTTAATTATGCACTTATTATTTATTATGTTTTTAAAAGATGAAGCATTCTAAGGTCTATAAACAACTTCAATCTGGGTATAAATTTAGCTTCCATGCTTTCCTGCACTTTGTCACCTGAAAGTATGAAAACTTCCCTCTGGAAACAGAGGGCAGAAAAATCTGAGATGGACTTAATAGTTTAGCAATTCAGGTGAAGACTTAAAAACAGAAGTCGAGACATCAAATGTGTTCTATGCCATTAGTTGATAAAAAAAAAATGAGGTCATGGTTAAATTTATTTATAATAAGGATTCTACTAAAATTGTTATATTAAAGTTAATTTTCCAGACTACAAAAGATTGATAACATCAAAGGGACACAGTATTGTAGGTTTCTTAAATAACCAGAGCCACACTCAACAGATGCCTGAAGAAAATGAATTATTAAAGATCAAAGTTAAGATAACATATATTCTTATTAAAAGCACATGATTTGTGTTTATTTGTTAAGAATTTGGAAGATAATGCCCACATAATTTGGCTCTCACTGAAATTCCATATTCTGGATCATGCATATGCCAAGATACCTGGCTTAATTCTCAGTAGAGCCCTGTAGAGATACACTGAAAAAGCTATACTCATATTATTAAGCTAATGAAAAAAGGTACATTTTCATAAGTTTTCTTCTACATTAAATAAGGACTTTATTTTTAGCAGTCACTACTTAATAACAATCGTGAGGTTCTGGAAATCTAGAAACTAAATCAGAACACCTCTATACAACTAAAGTTACCCAGACTATTTTAATAAGTAAATACCTTAATAATAACTATCCATGGTTAATCTTGGTTAGTGTTTGATTCTGTCTCATTTTCCTACTTATGGAATAAGCATGACAAGTTCAAATGGCAAGTTCATAGTGACTAAAATGTGTAAGAAACTGAATTTTAGAAACTCATTCAGTATTTGACAAGCCTGAAAACTTTGATGTTAAATATTATTCTTAAAGTGTTCTTAGTCCTGAGGGTTGTAACTATGGCATTACATGCAATTACTTGTTGTGTTTGCAAGTCCCCAGTGGCAATAATTAGTCTACCTGTTGACATACTGTTTCTCTACTCTATTGTTAATGTAGGCAATTGATTTGCACATGGCTGTAATTACCATCACTGATGGTGTCGGAGATGAGCTTCCCCACCAGGGTCTTGTCAATCACCACTTTCTCCAGCTGTGGCCCAGAAAGGCTTAGGGACACCAATATACCTGAGTGAAAGAGGAGCTAAATCCAAATAGCAAGAAAACAAGACATCAAGAATCATTAATAAAGTGACACGTTCCAAGGTACGTATTAGCAGCTGTCCATTAAGCAGTAATCTAATTTTCAAAATTACAAAAAAGACTTATCGTTGATGTGAAGGTGTCTTATTATGACTTTGAAAGCTTTTTCAATGAAAGAGAGAGATGTAATACAACACTGAATTACACAGGTACAAGAATTACAATTGCTGAACACTTGAAGAAAATGCATGCTAAGTCTCCAAATGTACTAAATAAGTTTATTGAAAATGGAGATCAAAATTCTGTCTTGAGTGAGGAAAGAGATGATGCTAATCCATCACCCATGGACCTGATTTTTTCCATATTAAGTAACTACATAGCCTGCATCAAAATCAAAAAAAGTGTGTCTTTAGGTAATTTTATATTATTATCACAAATTAAAACCAGCGCCTTTTTGCTATCCTTGTTATTTCTGATCATTCACATATTAACTTAATGGTGCTGTACCACAGTTATAGAAAAAAAAAAACTCATAAAATTCCCTGCTCCATTGTGAGTTGACCTCACTCTGTGAAGTTACCCCAGTAGCAGAACTAAACAAAAATCTTTACTAGAGAGATACTGCATTCTTAATAGTCTAGTTCTGTCCTACAGAGACAGGCTGAGAGAGCTGGGCCTGATCAGCCTGGAGAAGAGAAGGCTCCAGGGAGACCTTAGAGCAGTCTTCCAACACCTAAAGGGGGCCTACAAGAAATCTGGAGAGGGACTTTTTGTAAAAGCATGAAGTGACAGGACAAGGGGGAATGGATTTAAACTGAAAGAGGGAAGATTTAGATTATACATTGCTCACTATGAGGGTGGTGACACTGGCACAGGTTGCCCAGAGAAGCTGTGGCTGCCTCATCCCTGGAATTGTTCCAGGATAGGCTGGATGGGGCTTTGACCAACCTGGTCTAGTGGAAGGTGTCCCCATCAGTGGTAAAGAAAAGTCCTTAAGGTCTATTCCAACCCAAACCATTCTTTGATTCCATGTTTCTAACTGCAGTCAACCCTTGCTGGACTTAAAATTATTGAGTTGGAACTAAATTGTGATTTTATCTAATCTAACTTCAACATAGGTATAAATTGAAGTTTTGAAAGATTGTAATAAAAGCTACATGAGTGTAACTGTGTCTAACACTTTTACTAGGACAAAACCTTAAAGGACATCTGACATGACAGGGAATACTGAAATACTGACTATATATTTATCAAACAAATGCATGATTAGATTTTGGCAGGATGGGAAATTATTATTTGTTCTTAAAAAAGTGATTTCCTATCACAGGTATTTTTTTTGTTTCTATTTCAGATGACACTAGAATTTATTTTAAAACTTCCCTGTATTTAACCTAAATCTCCTCTGTTTAAGTTTGAATCCATTATCCCGTGTTCTATCATTAATCACAACTGTCTGAAGAACATAGCTGAAAAACTGATGGTTGAAACCCAGAAGCTGACAAACTACGACACAAGCAATGATCAAGCAAAATTACATAAATACTCCAGAAAGATCAGTCCCAAATTTCTGAATGAATATCATCCTGCCAGATAAAACACCCAAAATCCTTCAGTGTTATAGGCGAACAAGAGAGCTGGTGCAGTCAGCAAAAGAACTCTACAACTTGGGTCTTCCACAACACCTTTGTTTGGGAATTATGCTCTTCTCTCAGAAGCAACTGAAATGGTAGGTTGTTTCCATGCTTCCTTTTCTTGCAGGGAAAGAACAAGCTGGAGTTAATCTGGGAGAACAACTAAAGTGAATCAGAAGTCTGTAGTCTCTAGGTTTACCTGACATATATACCACACAACCATGTAAGGAAGAGAGACAAAACACAGGGTGTTTGATCATGTGTGGTTTGATCTGTAGATAGTCAATGATCTTTAATGACTTTGTCATGGAATAAGCCCATACACTCGTCCTTTTCCTGACATCTAATCTATGTCATCCATCTATGCTGTATGGACATATGCTTGCAAACTTCTTGGCTTGAGAGCAACAAATAATATAAGGATTATTTAACTCTTAAATATGTGAATGTGTAAATTCACTTTGTGCCTATATGTTCATTTCCTGGTAATGACATAGATCACACCTGCTATAGAGCTAGAATACAAATCTCTAGAAATTGCTCCAGTGCCTGATGATGAGGCACTTATACAAATATAAAATACTGTGGTAATGGCTGTGCTTTGTTTTACATCTATGAAACCAGTCATTAAACCCATGCTATGTATTTTCACTGTCTCATAGATCTCCCTCTACGCTATTAGTATGGCATAACAGAATAACATATTAAAATATATATTTTATATATAATATATAATTTCCATGTCTTTTCTTGTTTCTCCCATTGTGTTCCCTCCTTCTTTATTTTTACAGTAAAACATTCTTTCTCATTATTCTCCACATTTTTTCCTATAATAACTTACCATGGTTCATAATACACCTGTGCTCTACGGGTCTAAGCCCTTCCCTTTAGGAACTATAGTCTAAATTTAAAAACTAAATCAGAGACATTACACACTATTTGGCCAGGTAAAGTCAGTATTCCTTCCACATCCCTTTAAAAATCCATTGGATTAGAATAGGGGCTTTTTAAAAAGTAGCTCTTAAAGTTAAAAGTTTACCACGAAGTACGAGGAAGTACTGAAATAAAGCAGGAACATCATTGAGTCACCTTCCTTGGAGATACTAAAAAGACCTGCAGATGTAGCACTGAGGGACATGGTTTAGTTGTAGACTTGGTAGTGTTAGCTGAATGGTTGGACTCAATGATCTTAAGGGTCTTTTCCAACCTAAATTATTCTACAATTCTGTATTCTGTAAAAATATTCTGTAAAAGAGAAAATACATATGTGTTCAAATTGAAACGTCAATACTTCAATTCCTTACCATGTAGTCTATGCAAAGACTGTTGCATAATAAGATTTAGGTGCTACTATACATAAGTTTGCATAGTTAAGCTCATATTTTGGTAGATGGGAGCAGTCCAATCATAAGCATGAATGAATATAAAGCAAATGGGGAAGACTGCAAACTTGGCTTGAACACAGATACACAGTGATCCAACTCCAAAAAGTACTGCTCAAGGGAATTGCTCATCATTGCTAAGGAATAAATGCAAATGGAAGAGGCATTATTTACATAGAGCACAAAATCATTCCATCTAACAGATATCATATTAGGGAAAGAAACCTGCAATAATGAAACACATCACAAATTTGTCAAACTAAAGTACTGCAATATGAAAAACAGAAAGCAAAAGAGTCACCTGTACAGCTTTAACAGTCTCAAGGTGTTCCTAAACAAATTATGAAAACATGATTTCATACCTATTCGAAGAACAGGCATAGCCTTTTAACTTGTATTTGAATAAACTGTTTGGGCATCTGGTCATTCTACATGCTGTTATGGAAGGGCCACTTAATTTCTGTGTTATTGAAGAGTTGAATATGAAGACTTTGATAGAAGGAATTATGTACTTTGTGTGCCAAAATGGTTATCCAGTCAGCAAGAAACGCGTAAGAGGAACAGCGGATACTCAGAGGAAGACTTAGCCCTCTCCCAATAGCAAAGCACTCCAATACACATTTGAGTTACCTTTTATTAAGCAAAGGACTTAAATACAGGCTCATGACTTGTGAACTCCAGTAGAACTTAAGCATGTACTTAAGTGGATTCCTTTATCCTCGGAAGCCTTAGCCCTTCACTCCTCATTCATGCAGCTTAGCTGCTTATCAGCCCTTCTACCTAAAAAAGATACCCGCAGAGCAAAGCCAAGATTTGCTTCTATCTGATAAAAATTGGAAGAGAATGAAAATATGCCTGTAAAAAATACTGCTGCAAACTGTTTTCCCTTACAGAGCCCAACTGACAAAGGAATATGCAAAAGGAGAAAAGAATTGTAAAGCATTTCTTGTTCAAGCAGGTTCCCAGGGTTTTTCCCCACCTCTTCATTCCAGATAGCTTTCTTAGCAGCCCTACCATAATTACTGTTGCATGCCTTACTACAGATGAAGTTATTGTTGTTACACGTTACTGTTTCACAATAATCAATGCATTTGTACTTCTAGCTCCAAATCTCTAAAACCACACATTAACGGTTCTGATCAAAAGCAACTGAAATAATTTAGTATGAGGGCAGTGTTCCTCTTAGTAACTGATGATGGGTACCAGTGTCTTATGCATTCTAGCCAGGATGATTTTGATATCAGAAGTGCTACTGTGTGCCATCACATATCTTGCTAAATCAGCTTGCTGATGAGCATCATTGCTGTTACAACAAGCCACGTCAGCAAAGATTGCTGTGTATCTCAATGCAGAATCCAGTTCTAAGTAAGCAAGTGATGGTAACATGAAAACCATTCACATACGTATGTAAACTGCAACACAAAATTCAATCAAACTGATTTAGCAAAGAATATATAAATCTTTTTCATTAGCAGGTAACAGATACGATTCAGAGCTACTGCTTGGCATTAATACAATAAAATAATTCAGCGTTGGCATGTATTTTAATTCTACATCATAATGCAAATGTAGAACTACAAAAAGTTGGAAATAAAATCTTTTGGCTAGATCTCATTAAGTTTTACTACCTTGTATTGTAAAACCAAACCTGAACCAATGGCATCATTTCATAGTACTGATTTTATGACTTTGTGGCAAAACTTAAAAGCATTCCAAAGTATTAGAGAAGGAGACCAAGAGGAAGGGAACCAGCCAGAGCTGAGTAAACTCAAAAATATTGATAAAAATAATTCCTTAGGTTATTATTCCTCAGCAGGGAAAGCCAAGGAGTAAATTATTTACTAAATTATGAACAATACCATGGCATCTTACTGTAAAGACTTCTTATCTCTTTTTGTCATGCTTCTTTTGTGGTCTCTTTATTTTCCTTTGACATCAACCAACTGAAGATTACAGGATTATTTCAGGAACTCATCATAGGTCATCAAAGCTGGGATTCAAGGAATACTGTACAGAAATGGTGTGTGTTCAGATCCTACTGGAACGAGCAGGAATAGAGCTAAAGAAAAGACCTTGGTCCTTTAGGGCTCAACTAAGCTCTTATAAATAGGAGAGCAAGCTCCTAGACAAAAATCCCTGTACTGTCTAGGTTATGTTTACATGAACTGGCACATCATCTGTTTCAGAAGCTCTAAGTACTACTACAATGTATACTTAGGACTGCAAAAATAAAGGTCAATAGATTATTTTTTTTGGCAATGGGCAAGGAAGTAAATGTGAAACTTCTAAAATGCTGAATGTACGAAAAAAAAGTAATAGGAGAAATTCAGATGCATAAAATGAAACATTAAGAAAGGTAGAAAGCTGGGCCAGCATTATAGTTGTTCTAGGCAAACTCATATATAAAAGCCAATTTTGAGAAACATATATTCTTACACTGATCAAGATAATCTATGTAAACTAACCGGGTTTTCATTGAAGCATATGTATGAAGGGTAATTGATCATTTGCACAGAAATGGTTAACATGGCAGTACAATGATTTTTAGCAGAGGCATGTTTAAATTTATAGCACTCAGTTTTTGCCTGTGGGCTAGTTAGAAGCTGGAAGTGCTGGAGGAAGCAGTGAGGGATTAGGACAAGTGATGCGTAGGCTCCAGAAGGCACACTAGCAGCAGTCCTGTGCTTGTTTTTCACAAAATCTGAGGGAAATCACACAATTTTTTTATTTATAGTCTTGTTATCGTTGTATCACCTTTCAGATTTTTTTCCATTTGTTCTGTCTTGCTAAAGGTACTATGGCCATAGAGTTTTTGGATAGCACATAGTTAATAAAACCAAAGTGAATTCTTCCTGGTTCAGCTAAAGATATAGCAGATGCAAATACACAGCAAAAATAATGGAAAATGTGATGGCTGTTGAGTTAAACATTTTAAATTTTATAAATTAATTTGTTTTACATGATACTGGTACTAAAAACTGAAAGAGCTATAAAAACCCCAAACTACTATAAATTAAATCATACACTCAGATTTAGCCCAAATCACTGAAAACTACAAGCCATGGTAATTCCCTACATGCTCTCCATGTGGTTTGTCTGCCATGTTCCTTTGTTACACCTAAAAGTTAATGTAAATATGGACTCTTCTTTTTCCACTAGCAGCTGCTCTGCTATCCATCCAAAATAGCATGCGCTATAAGAGCAATGACACAGATCACACCATTATGTGAGAAGCACTTACTGCTTAAACAGTTAATCAGTCTCTTACCTAGAACCAAACAATAAACGTACATAATTTCCACTAGCTACAGAACATTTGTATCAAAAGGGAGAGTCTAGATATTTCTGCAAAATGCTCAAAGACAGATAAGCAGCAGAAAAAAAAACAACCTAAAATTGACAGAAGACAGCTTTTCTGTTTTAGACTCTACCAAATTATTCATTTTTCTCTGTTTTATTTTCATTTATTGGAGAGTTTATATTTTCAGGAAGACAGAAAGTGGAATAACACGATTGTTTCGGCAGAACATTCTAACCCCTGCTGGAGACATCAATTATCAGCCATTGTTATACAAAAAACTATTTTGTTTCATGATTGAGAAAACAAAAGTAGAAGCTAAGGACAGAGAAATGACTAAGATTTCTATCTATAACTCTGGCTATGTTAGAAGCTATACTATCAGTTATACTCTGGCTATACAAGCCATCTAAAAAACCCTTAAAAATACTCAATTCATCAAGCTATCCCCTTACACGATTCAATCCAATATAAGGCCAGACCTAATACACAAAGATAAAACCATCCCTCTCTTTTCTTTTCCCTCTAGTACAAGAAATAAGCTAAAATGTATTTATCTCCTTCTTGTTGATGTAAGCTTGAAGCTATTTAGAGGATGCAAAATGCCAAAAAAAAAAAAAAAGTTTTTCAAACAGAACTAATAATGAATAAAAGGCATTATACTATAAAGGCAGGATGAGACAATTTTGGTAAGAAGTTCACTGTCCAATATGTGAACTGGTAAAAAATGCATGTGGATGTAGATAAGATGGGAGCAGAAGGAAAATGATAGAGGGAGAATGCATGGGAAAGCAAATGAAGAGACAGCAAACTGGGAAACAGCTGAATACACGTGGCTAATTGACTCAGTATTTCTTAACCAAATTCCTTACCTAATCAGAAAAATAATGGGGGGGGGGGGGGGGGGGAGAATATTTATATAAATTAGCATAAAATTAAAATTTAAATTATTTATGAGATCAACATTCACAGATATATACCATGTAATCTGTACATGAATGATACACATTTACTAGAGATAAGATCTGTTAGGCAAATGCTGCTTAGACAACACCTTTATTATTGATACAAAAAGACTATTTACTATTAGGCACGTCAGGTATCTAAAAGTTCTGCTGTTCTTGAAGTCATTTCTGCAATTTCAGCTGTATAATGCTTGAATATTTAATATTCATCCTGCTGACAGATACTTGTAACCACCTGAATTACAAGGAAAAAAAAAACCTGAAAAAGCATAAAAGTTGTAACACAAAATTTCTTTTAGAAACAGTACTAGCAATATTTACAATTATCCCTGTGCCAAAGCAGTTTTAAATATGATGCACACTCCTTATTAACAATGTAGAGTGTGGAAGCTTACAAAATACGTACGTTATGTACATATAGAATTACGTATGTTTTTATAACAAGTTCATGGTTTAGGAGCAAAAGCATGTTTCATGTTAAGATCTCCCAACTACTCTACTGTTCTGTATTAATGAGGATGTGAAAAAACGTGGAACTTATGTACAGACACTTACATATTGATATTACATAGACAGCGATGTGTTTGCCACATGTCACAGGATCCTTTGCCATACTTTGTTTAATGATCTAGCTGGCTCACAGTGATAGCTTCCCTCCCATGTTACACGAGCACAGAGCAAAAAGATTTGTGACAACCATGTAAACAATTAAGATAGAAAAATGTTATGTAAAACAGATTCCAGACCTGTCTGCTTTAACTGCTCCCTTAACCTGCAATTTTGAGGTACAGGATGCTTTCAGTTTCCCCAAATAATAACCATAATCTCACAGAATCGGGGCCCCTTAATGTAATTTTTCTTGTTGATAAAGCCCAGATTTCTGTTTTGCAGCATCTATTTCAGGTTAGAAATTGAAATAACTATCATCTGGGTAATAAGAGCCCATCCATTTAAACCCCCCACGATTTTCTGTTAGTTAACATTTTAACACTATTGCATCTATCACTGAATGGCTGCTTGACTCCACTGACTGAACACTGCAAGAGCTTGTCAAAACATTTTACCTGACAGATCTGTTTGTTCTTCCATTTGCTAAGCACACATTGACTGTTTTGCATTAAGTCCTAAAAGACAACAGAAAACAGAGAGTAGAGTTGGCAGTACACACTGTCACTATTGGTTAAGATACTTCTGATTTTTGAGTTTATACGTGAAGCCTGTCACACAAAGATGTAGCTATTTTAGAACAGCCTGCCAGACAAAAGCACATTTATCATCACTGGGAGAGCTGGATCTTTATGAAAATTAAAGCTGTTGAAAGAGGTCTGAAAACCAGATAATATGTTGCTGTACTTGAAACCTTCTGAAACATACCTCTACCTCCTTGAGTGCATCCCGCAGTTTGTCTGGCCGCTTGTTTTTCAGTATCCAGGGATAATCTCTAGCTGGAAAATAAAATAAAATAAATAATAAAAAAAAAGTAAAATAAAATAAAGTAAAATAAAATGAAACAAAAATATATATGTGACTGTATACATATATGTGTATATAAATGGATGTATGTGAACAAATATACATTCCTATAAAGTTCTTCAAGTTAAGCTTCTTTTTCTGTGGAAACACAAAACTAAGATTTCAAGAAGTTACCTGAAATGTAAAACTTACCTGTAACTGGGAAAAAATGGCTATAGTTTTTATTGGTTTCTATTGTCAAATGACATCCTTTTGAAAGGCTCTGTTGTAGGGACAGCTAGCATGTTACATTCACACAGACTGTGACTTCACGATGGCATTTGTGTACAAAGCTCTCAGGATGCAGTTCCTTATTCAGCTGCTAAGCTCTTGCAATGAGAAAGCACCCCACATTCAGTATGTTAACTTAGAATCGAAGTTATCAAATCCTAAACAGATCCTATTCTTTCGAATTAGCATTCATTGCCTGATTTCAAAACACAGGCACGAACATGTCTGCAAAACATATATGCATGAGTCTATGCATATATAGAGGCATTAAGGACAGGTAATTGTGAACGCCATAACTTGTATTATGGAGTATAGCTATTTATAGGATTTGTTCTTAAAAATTTGGCCTGAAGAATCTGCCAAGTCAAGCAAACAAGAAACTGCATGACTGCTACAGTCCTTTAACAAATTTATTAATGTTCAGCAAACTATTGTGAAAGTTCTGGCCTAATACATTAATACTGAAACCACGAGGCAAAGCTACCTCTGGAGTTGCTAGTAATTGGTTTGTTTCATGGCTGAGAATCAGGCTTTAATAACTTGTGAAATTTCATCATTTAAAAGTAAGCAGTTTTCTGTCCATAAGAATAAATAAAACTCATGAGAAAGTAGAAGACATTGTCTTTCTAAAATCTAGCCTATTTAAAGCAAAACTGATGAAAAGTTTTGACCTCCAAGCTGTCAGTCTGTATGCCAACTTCCAGACCAAGTGGCTTAACAGTTGTGTTTAAACCTCCCTGCAAAAAGGAGCTTACAATAGGACTGCTATAGAGTTAAAAAATGAAGGATTTCATATATCAACAAAAGAGCACACCAACATACAACTTCTCTTTGTATTTTACTGGACTGAAGCCAGCGTTGGTGGAACTGCTATGATAATATTAATTAGGCATGTAAGACCACATTTTCAATGGGTGCCTTAATAAATATTGCAATATTTATCCACATATGCAAAATGGGAAATTGCCTGTACAGATACCAACGTATATATACAAATCACCAGCTGTAAATAAAGTTACCCAGTGCTCCTCTTTAAGAAATGTGCCATACAGTGCTTTGTCCCTTGGCCACCCTGTATTTACAGCAAAAGGTGCAGTAGTTCATGTTCCTTTTGCATGTCACATGTATGAAAAATAACAATTGGGGCTTCTGTATAACAGGGTTTATCTGGGCCTGTTTCTCTTTTCACACAGGCAACGCCTGTAAGATAATGCTAGGCACAGCACAAGGGATGTAAATCCATTATGCTCCTCCCTACTTATAACCCTTTCTCAACTCCCCACCTTTACAGAGCTGTATTGATTCTGACTGACACACAATCCTCCACAGCGGGTGTAGATTTACCACATGGCTGCATGCACTTTTATATGCATCCCCAGCGGGACTTCAACCTGCTCCAAACACACCTTATGGTGTTGCAAATAACTTATCCTTCTGGAACACATTTTGGTTTCAAATACACACACGTCAATTTTCATTACGTATGATAAGATGAAATGTTAAGGTAATGCTTCCAGCATACATATTACTTTGTGAAGTCATCTAAGAACCAATTAGCTTTTTTGGAGTTGCCATCTAATAACGTTTAAACCTTAATCAATGCTCTGACAATAACAAATATGCAGGAGCTGCAAAACTTGCACTTAAGAGAAGTTGTACTAGTATAAAAATCTTTAACTATCATAGTACTGCTGTGTGAGAACATAAACTGAAATTGCTTTTAACCAGGTAATGCAGCAACAACGTAAATGTTTCAAAGCTGGAAGCATTCTATGAAGGCAGCTGATTATTAACCTGGAATTTGATTTTGGCCAAAAGGATTTCAGCTATAATTTTCATGTTCGAAGCACTTGGTATTTCAATTCAAGAGCCAACTGAGGAATGTTTATTGCTCATCTGCTGAGTAAATTTCACAAGGAAATATCTGGATTACTTTTTGTGATTCCTCTTGACAATGGATTTGAGAACCAACACACACGACCATGCCTAGTGACATTGAAAAAAACAGATTGCAAATACACTCGGAAAGAATTACAACTTTTCAACTGTTTCGTGCTGTGTAGTTCTGTGCCTGCCTGCCTCAGATGGCATGTGTAGAAAGTTACTCTGAGCCTCAGTCTGAGGTTATTTTAAGGCTCTTCCAGGGGCGTCATCAATTCAAATTAAGGATTTGGTTTTGCTGTAACAAGAAACTCAGAAAATCTCCTAACATTCTGCTTGCTTTTGCTTCTCTTCTAAGCAACCATGCTTCATCTCTGATGCTGAGGGAAAGAAGGGATGAAAAGATGAATGATAATCCTTACAACTGCTGTCAGCAAATATTAATATCAGGGAGAAGATTCACACGGTTTGATAAAACGCAGAATTTCACCAAAACTTAAGACAGCCCCGATTTTTTCACCTCGCGAGGCAGATATCTTAAACTTGCAGTGAAAGAAAGGCTTGTACAGCACAGAGGGTGCGCCGGCGGCACGGAGCCGGCAGCCCCCGAGCCCCGGCCGCACCGCATCCTGACAGCGGAAGTCGGCGCACGGGCCCGGCCGCCGAGAGGGACCTGTAGCTGGAGCAGAACAGACCTTGTGGCCCATCGGGAAACGTCCAGGATTAACGGGATTAACGGGATGAAGGAAACCGATCGCCCCCCCTGCTCGGCCCCTCCGCTCGCCGAGAAGGGACGTGGGAGCCGGCCCGCAGCCCAGCGCGCTCGCGGCGCCCCCTGCCGGCCGCCCAGCAGCGCCGCGGCGGCCGCGTCGCCCCTCGCCATGGTGCCGGTGTAACGGCTCGGCGGGCTGAAAGGGCTGGATCAGCTATAAAATAGAATATACAGTACAAGAAACTAGAGTTTAGAATCCAACTGAAGTTTCTAACGGCAGAAAGGTTGCCTTTAGGTAAATATTTTCCTTTTTCTGTTTTTGTTCCTGTGGAATGAAAAGTTTCTAAATGCTCTGCCATAGCGAGAGAGAGAAAATTTCTGTCCTTCCTTACACGACCAAAATAGAGATATATACCTAAATATATTGAGATTTATCGATATATATACCAAAATACATCCATATACATCAAAGTACATATATATGTATACATAGTTATTTTTACATATATATATATATAAAGATATATAAATACATTAACAAGAAATTTGAAGTTGCATTTTTCAGAGCAAGTCGCCGGTAACAAACATTTGGAAGTTTAGTTTTAGTTACAGTTATTTATATTTTACCTGTTTCTTTCTTGTCATAGTACTGGTGGATCCCAATATCTTCATCTGTAGAATTGAATGTAAATATATTTAATTATGGATGAGACACTAGTAACAAATCACTACTTAAAATGCGTAATTCATCATCTCAGTTTCTGCCAGCTGGAGAATAGTGTTAGGTGTTAACATAGCATCAGTGTAAAAACTACAGCACATAGCCTGAATACCAGGAGGACTTTCAAGAACTAGCTTCAGCAAGGCTGAAGGAGAATGTGACAGGTCCTTATATTTGTTTGGGGTTGTCATTTCCTCCACATACACTTTGGTTCACTTCCAGCTGCCAACACACAAAAGTATTTTTACCACCTTCCTAAAAAGCATCTTTTATGATCGTTCACAAAGAAGGTAAGGATCATGGTGAAAAGTATACCTTAGAATAACTTAAAACATTTTCTGATGACTGACGCAGCTGAGCTACAGACAATAGGATTTTCTTAAGATTCATGAACTTATAAAGCTGCCCTTTCAAAGGATCCAATATTTTTAATCTATAGGTATTATTCTCTACCTGGTTCCCATGGCAAAGAAATCTGGATGTTTCAGCTGCCTTGGAGCAAGTCACACCAGCCAGCTCCTGGCTGGTAAATACTTAGGTGTGCCATGGCAAGCTTCACCACGTAGATCTAAGTATGGCTTTATGTTGCATTGTTTTAAAAGAATTAGACTGACAGTGTGTCTGTCTTCTTCTAAACTCAGACAGTGATATACCATGAGACATTCCATACACAGAGGAATCAAGGAAGGCATTGAAATGGCAGACAGCAGTCCTGCCTTCTGCTTCAGGATGTTAGAATGAGGTACAGAGAAGAAGCAAGAAAGTTAGAGGTGGAAAACATGCACAGTAGGCCATAGTACATCTTTAATTATAATAAATCACAACTATATATTTATTTAAGCCATGAGACTTTTCTATAAAATACAGGTTTTGACCTTTCTTCATAATATTACAGAACAGCTTTCATACGAATTCAAGATGCCAAGACTTACTGCGTCAATATTTGAATAATAACGTTCAACTGAATATTTACTCATTCAACTGAATTGTCAATAACAACAAAATAATATTTCAACAAAAATATTATACTCTATGATTGGCATGAAGTGTCATAAATAATAGTTTGACACAGTCCACTTACAAACTAGTGTTTTTTTTTCTTAGTATTGTATTTTAGCAACAGCAAGGCAAGATGAATGAAGGTGATTTCTACATGACTAGTAATTAGTTATGTGTCCCCTGGAACAATCAATTAATATGATAAATATACCCTTGTAAGTATAAAATTTCAAGTAATCATACAAAATACCCAGAACACGCAGTAATTTTTTATGCTCACGCTAAGTATAAAACACAATGCCTCTGCAAATCTCTTGACTATAGATCTTCATTCACCTAAACCAGTCATTAAACTGAAGCTTACAGTCAAGTAGGGCATAGCTTCCAAAAAAGGAAAATGCATCCAATTAAATATAATCTTAACATTTTTCACTTCAAAGGATGCTCCAGTCCTATGATAAGCGAAGAAGCTGATCAAGTTCAAACATCATACTGCTGTCTAATTTTCTTTTTTTCTGCTAAGTAGAAAAAGCACTTGATATGGACATTCAGAATTTTATATCAATTTAATATTCATTAACAAGCTTTGCTGTTTTGTTTTAGTAACAGGTAACAGCTCACCTTTAATATGTAAGTTAGTCTTCAAAGACCACAGAAACATCTCAGTCAGGCAGAAAGACATCTGGTGGCAGATGGAACCTTAGCACTATCAAAAGAAGGAAAGAAATTGCATGAGCAAATTAATTATCCTTTATCACCAATGAAACTGCAAGTATTTTGGAAACTAAATACTAGAAGAACCTAGCACTGATGATATTTTGTTATATGTAAGTTGTAGGTTTTGACTGCTATAAAATGAATAGTGCATGGGAAAGAATAGGGTATGAAATGTAGAGAGGGTATGGAATGTAGAGATGTCTATACACACCATACAGAGAGACAAATCAACATTAGTTTAAATTTACAGCTGCTCCCACTAAAGTAAATAACATTGTGCTTGATACTTCTTATACACACATTATCTCTTCTTACTGTACAGTTATTACCTTGGCATATGCAAAAGTGAAGCCACTGCTTAAAGATCTGGCTTAGACAGGAAAATTTGACTTTCAGGCCTAATTTTTTAACACTGTATATTGGGAAGGGTCAAATATAGTGAAGAAACAGTTTTGAACACAACATTTATCCCTAGTGCCATGGTTTAGTGGTGGACTTGGAGTGATGGGATAACAGTTGGACTTGACAATCTGAAGGTCTTTTCCAACCTAGTTGATTCTATGGTTCTATGATCCTGTATTTGCAGACATTAGTAATAGTGCTAAATATAAAAAGTGGTGTCTTTCTAAATAAAAAAGCATTTACATAAAACCAATTAAAACTGACAAAACAACAGCTGTGAAGGACATAAAATATACAAATTCTAGTATCAGGTACATTAACCGCAGTTATAAACTGTGTGCTGAGGTTTTCTGACCAATCCACCTGAATATTCCAAATAGAGGATGTGTTGTCCTTCAGAGGAGCATTGGGAATCTTCTGAGACCCAGTAACTAAGACTTCCTTGAGAAATACCCTGCAGTGCTGTAGTTGTAAATGGGCCATCACAGAATCATAGAATAGTGAGGGTTGGAAAGGACCTTAAGATCATCTAGTTCCAATCCCCCTGCCATGGGCAGGGACACCTCACACTAAACCATGTCACCCAAGGCTATGTCCAACTCGGCCTTGAACACTGCCAGTGATGGAGCATTTACAATTTCCCTGGGGAACCCATTCCAGCGACTCACCACCCTAACAGTAAAGAATTTCTTCCTTATATCCAATCTAAACTTCCTCTGTTCAAGTTTGAACCCATTACCCCTTGCCCTATCACTACAGTCCCTAATGAATAGTCCATCCCCAGTATCCCTATAGGCCCTCTTCAGATACCATTCAGGTCTCCACGCAGCCTTCTCTTCTTCAGGCTGAACAGCCCAAACTTTCTCAGTCTATCTTCATACAGGAGATGCTCCAATTTCTTGATCATCCTCATGGCCTTGCTCTGGATTTTTCCTAACAGTTCTGTGTCCTTTCTATGCTGAGGATACCAGAACTGCACACAATACACCAAGTGAAGTCCCACGAGAGCAGAATAATTACACTTCTTCCAAGAATCCACTGAAAGCTGGACTCAGAAGGGGAGTTTACACAGATACAGCACACTCAAGAACCACTGTAGGTATAGAACTGTATTTGAAGTTTTTTCTTTTTTGAAGTTTTTTTCTTTTTTGAAGTGGACTCTTGGTTTCCTTTCCAGTAGTGCCATCTAGGTAATGAATCCATTACAAGCTTACTGCAGAAATCCAATCACATTGAGTATCAGATGTTTACCTCAAGAGGGCTTTGATGATAAATATGTGCAAGAATTCAGGTAGCATCAAGGAAGTGATCATAGTTCTAGCAGACCTATGAGACCTTGAGGTACTATCACTCAAGCTAATATGCATGTTTTGAGGCACTGTCTAGACCACTGAAATAGCACTAAGTGGAAACAGCATTTTCTTTACACTGATCCCCAAAAGTAAAGAAAGTCTAAATCCTATGGTTTTATCAAAAAGGAGATAAAAAATAAAAGCTCAAAACACAGTCTAGCAAATGAATGTACTTTCATCTTTGGTAAGAATGAGGTTTGGGAAAAAATGCAAAGACATTTGTAGCATGGTGGTATGTTGAACATAGGAACCATTTCTGATGAAATATGGATGAGGGCAGCCCCTCATTTTCCATTTGCATTACAGTAACAGGAGATGGTACATTACAATTTTCTTACTTGTTTTCTCTCTTTTTACTTTCTTACTTTAGCAAGTGAAACAAAAACTTGCATTCCCCAGTGTCCGTAGATCCTAGAAAAGAATCTATCACTAACGCAAAGTCAACAAATTCGGTGAACATTGCAAATCTTATCATGGTTTGACTGAAACAAAACGCTGAAGCCCTTGACTGGCAGCGGATCAGTTCAGCTGGAGAGAAGGCACGTCTGCCCAGAAGACAAGGTGTGGTGGTGCCCACCAAAGCTGCTCTATCACTCCCCTCCTCCGCAGAACAAGGGAGAGAAAATACAATGAAAGGCTCACGGGTTGAGGTGAGGACAGGGAGAGATCAATCACAAATTATTATCACAGGCAGAACAGACTCGCGTTGGGGAAATCAGTTTTATTTCTTGCCAATCAAATCACAGTAGGATAATGAGACATAAAACCAAATCTTAACAAGTTCCCCCCACCCCTCCCTTCTTCCTGGGCTTAACTATGCTCCCGATTCTCTATCTCCTCCACCCTCAATGGCATAGAGGGGCAGGGAAATGGGGGTTGCAGTAAATTAATCATACACTGTTTCTGCTGCACCTTCCTCCTCAGGTGGAGGACTTCTCACTCTTCCCCTGCTCCACTATGGGATCTCTCCCATGGGAGACAGTCCTCCATGAACCAAGACACAGTCTGTTCTAACACTCTAATCTGAAATACGTTCTGATTAGTTATAGTCTACAGGAAAAAAAAGAAGAAAGAAAAAAAAAAGAGAAAATTGCTTCTGTAACAAAATATGGCACTGTAAAGTCTGAATATTTTATACAGAGGAAGACTTTCTTTTTCCTTTTGAAGAAGTACCAACTTTCAGAGTTATGCAACTACATCTCACCATTTATCACATCATTATATTCCAGCACAATGGCGATGAAGATGATGAGAACAAAGGCATCTTTCTCTGTTGGAACCAACCCTAACCATTCCATGATTCTGTGACCTGGAAAGCGCCTCTCAGAATTGACAATGTTCCTCTAATTACATGAGCTAGGCCCCGCTATTGCAAAGAGGTAGGTATGAATAAATACAAAAATTGCTTCCACTGAGGACTCTATTCCTCCCTTTTTGAAATTGATTAGAATTTGGGGAAAATGGCATAAAATAACTATTGTTAAGGTAAAACAGGAACTCAATTTAACAGCCGTTTCTTTTTCTAGCTCATGCAACACTGACTGTCCTCTTTCACAATGTCTCCACAAACAATAGGCAGGGATATTTTTGTGGTTGTAAAAGCTATCTGACAACTGGAGATGTTCTGCAGTGGTTCCTGTGCTCCAGTACCCATGTTAGGAGTGCTTTGTTTAAACAAAATCCCTAATCTTTATTTAGCCACTGATACAGAAAATAACTGTCTGGCCACTTCATAACATCAACAAATGCTGAAACTGACATCTAGGTTCCACTCTGACACCTTCCATATAGCTGTTGTTGTGCCCAATTGGGAAATATGCACTGTAAGAGTGGTTCACTGATACTGTGTTAATTTTGCCTGTACCTGGGAGAGTGGGGTGCTTGTGAAAGACAATGCCCAGTTCCTGAGGAAAGTGCATCCGAAGAACATGGACCTCTGCGAACATGTTAGGAGTGAACTAGAGCTATTGAACAGGAAATGCTGACTACAACAGACCATCTGAGCTCTGTAGTTTACGTGCTAGAGGCATGGCTTGGTGTCACAACAATATCCAAAGTGCTCCTCCAAGAGTAGATACTTTAAGTGCCAGGCTACAGGACAGCATTTGATGACCACCTACCCATATCACAGAAGGTGGGCCAGTGTGCTCCCAGAAATCCATCTTTCCTAGCGAAAGAGTGACAAACAAGTGGGATCCCCTCCAAAATATCACTGTAGTCTGGGACACACTCCTAGGAGTAGAAACTAGGTAAAACACAAAGCCAGTCAGAAAGCAGGTATTTCTATACCACAGCAAAGTTAGAAAGCTACTGCAATTACATGTGTACACATGCTAGATGAGGTGCTTCAGATGTGGGTTTGGGCAGACGCTCTAGGACTAAATGCCTAAATAAAAAGAAATGCTGCAGAACCTAATTTCACTACTTGCTCATGGTGTCAGCCTTTCTTGGCAAAAAATACTGTACCAGGAAGTATTTTACAAAAATTAGCACAGGTCACCCTTTTGTTTCCTCCTATTCCACATTGCTTTCAGGTTCCACAATTTTGGTCTCTTTTGTTGTTTGTTTTTTCAGTGAAATGGAAAATATAATAGACACAATGGACTCTACTTCAGAAAAACACATATTTATTTCACTTGACTTTGGATTAATTACACAATAGCTCTGTTAACTAGAGGTTCCGTAACAGATCACCCACAATCCAAGTTCTGCCTCCCTTCCTCCACCCCTCCAATGTTAACATATTATCTCTGGCATCGCTACCGCTCATTCCGAGTGTCTGATTTCTAACTCAAACATTTAAAACCCAAGGTAAGTCATTAATTCATCCTACAACTTAGATTCTATGCTCCCATAGATATAATATTTGGAGCAGAAATCATTGTCTGTTTTTTTTCTCCTCCTCATGACCAATTTCTCCTTCACCAAGGAGAGAAACTCCCTGCAGCACAGATACGACTCGCAAACATAGTATTTGACTCTGTTAGATAAAGTTTACATCGAACTATGTGCATTAGATCAGTAGCTACTTCTTGTGTGCTTTAAGCTGATCCAACAATATCTTTGTGTAGAGCCTGTAAAACAAAATCTGAAATAAATGATCTTTGACATTTTTAGCCACATCAACTTAATTATTCATTTAAAAATACACTGGCAAATTTGTTTCTCAGTCATGTTCCCACTGACTGCAAAATATTCCCCCAATCTTACAAGACAGGTTTCCACTTTATACACTTCTATGAAGCCATAACCTGTTTGATATATAACAAACATAAACAGAAATAAAGGAAGCAAAATAATGAGAACCTGTAAAACTTCATTTTGTATTCTGGCTTTAAGCAGAAACAATCCAGATTCTTCCTTCACACTGACTCTTTATTGCACCAAAAATCATCAGCAGAGAAATTAAACTGCTAAATTTATACATGTGTATTAACAGTTTAAATTTGGTTTCTTAAGAAAATTACGTTCATGTCTGTGTGTCACTCTGACCTTTTTTTATTTTTAATCCATTGATAAAACTAAATATAATCTTCTGGTTTGTTTTCTCAGGAAAGAAATTCTCCAAAATAGGTAATTCCTGCAAAGGCTGTGCAAATCTGCAAGTGAGCACTAGGAAAGACTGTCTTAATACCGGAACTGAGGGACATGTAGAGATACTTCACGCATTAATCACTTTTCCTTGTGAAAACTGTAGATCTACCCCAGTTAGAGCTCATTGTTTCTTGCCAAACTGGAAGATCTAACAAAGCCTGTGGAAGACAGTGGTGGCATGGTGGCCATGAGTGCTGCAAACATGGGGAGGAACTAGAGTGGAGAGGGGAAAGGAAAGGTGGCAAGTGTTAAATATGTGGGGATTGTGAAGAGCACATATTACATCTACTGGCTACACCTCCACTGCATAAAAGACAAACACAAAGCTCATGTCAACTGAGCAGGTGGAGATCATTGGGAATTCTTTAGTTCTGTTGCTTGGTGAACTAATTGCCAAATGTACTTGTTTCTCACTAATGGATACAAGAGAGTAACCAGGCTATTTCTCATCTGTGATGCTGGCACAAACGTATGTGTGAACAATTTCTTGCTCCTGTGTAGAAGTCTAGTGACTATAGAAGTCTGATCAGGTTTCAAGGCCTTAGCTCAAGGGGTCTACTGGTTAACATCAGCTCTCAATTTTTAACCATAACACTTAAATTTCACAAATGTTTGGCTATAAGACATGGTAGAAATAGGACAGAATGACCTAGTTTTAATTTGGTTGAAAGTTAAATGGATGCAAAGATGGAATTCTGATCCACCCTCCCATTGTGCCATCCTGTCTTTGGATTACACAGATTGGCAATTCTATCAGCTGTGCAGAAAATAAGCTATTTGCGCTTCATTCTCAAATGTTTCATTCCCTTAATTTTGGAAATTTAACTTAATTTTCTGGCAAGTACAGGTTCTAGTCTTCATCCTTCACTACGCACTGGCAAATCTGAGATACATGCGTTGTAAATAGCAGCTCTGCCGTGCACAGTAAACAGCTGTCAGGGTCAGAGTCCCATTTACAGTCAGTCAGACTGCGGTTAAGCACAACACTGAACACTGAATACTATCATTCAAAATTAGATAAAAAATGCTGTGGCTACAAAGAGCAAAAGACTGACCTGCTAAAATTTGGATCAAATGGGTTACCAATTCTTTTGTAATAGCAATTGCAAGACACCATTTGGTAGTCCCCATTCTTTCTGCTCCATTCGGCACCTGCAACTAAATTCTTGCTGCTGGCCCACTGGTATCTCACCAGTACCCCTCTGCTTCCAGATCATCACTGGAGTATGTCACCTTCCCCTTCAAAAGCAGGCTTGGGCTCATCTTCTTTTTCTTCTCTTTTTCTTAGATACTTATGGAACTCAGATCCCTCCTCGTCTGCAGCTACTTTCTCTAAGCCTCTCCTCACAACTACTACTCCTGGGACTGAAACTCCTCACCTGAGATCTTTGCTACCCTTAGTAGCACAGTTGGCTTTATTCTTATATTTATTTATTGATTTCAATCCCTTTTCCACTGAGAAAAGAAGTGTAGATTTTGTAGTATAATTGAAAATCAGTTCCTCTGTCCATAAGACCAGATTCTGATTTCAAGTAGCAGAAATACAGGCATACTCTTATAAATCTACTCAGTGCATAATAATTCATATTATAATATTGGCTTACAAATAGTTTCAGCTAATAAATTGTTAAATTATCATAAATCTAAAAATCTAGGAAAGTATTTACTGTCACAATATTTATTCTAGGCAAATATTTACTGTTGCAACTTATGCTCTCTTCAGAACTATTATCTGTCTCTTCAGACTTTGATTACTTAGAATATTTTTGCCTTAACACATGAATGAAGCAAATTCTTTTCCTTATTCTAACTTTCCCAGTCTAAAGAGGAAAACTATCCTGTAGATGGGTGAACAACACACAAGAGCACTCTGTATTGAAATACACAGGAGGTTTCTATTGTAAGAAAGGCCTAAATATGGCTTGCAGAATAATCACTGAAAGGAAATACATTATCTGATAACTCGAGATTTCTGGCATGAAAATTATACATTGTAGATTTATTTCCATACGCTGTGAAGTTTCGCCATGCTCCACTAAACTAATTTTTGTGAGGTTTGTTTTACTGCTTCGTGAGTCTGAAAATCATCCTTTTTTTTTTTGCAGTGATAGTTACTGAGTTTTCATATATTAGGATATTTACATATTTAAATGCAAAACATATATATATCTCCTTAAAACCATTAAAGACTTACTGACACAAAAAAAAAAGACTTAAAGACTATTTGACACATATTAGGAACACCAAAACTATGTTAACACTGTAAAATAGAACAAACGTTTTATCTCCAGTTGATATTAGTTAGGATTACTTCTTGTGCAATTATCTTGGGCTTAATACATTCATACGCAGCTATTTTAACTGGATTCAGAATGTTGAGGCCCTGATCTTGAAACTAGTTCTGCAGTGATGCTCTCTTTTTCCACCTACTGTGACAAAGCTCACAGCAGGATCATGTCATTAAATAGTATCTCTAAAAAACTGCCATCAAATTTAATTTATATTAATATTAAGCACCAGCATTTGAGATATTATTATTTTAAATCAGATTAGTTTTATGCGGGCAAAGGCCATACAGGCCATTGTTACAGACGTCAATTGGCTGACAGACACCTCTAGTCTACTTCATCCTCTGAGCTCTGAACTAAAACTACACTAGATAGAGGGGCGCTAAGTCCAAGGCCATGTGCAGAAATACTACAGGAAATGTATATGGCAGTAACTTGTTGCCATCTAATTGCTTAGCCATGTGTCAAAACCAAGGCACAAATTTTGTTGAGTTGTCACCCAAGTAAATAATGACAGGATCAGAAATGAAACTCTTGCCTACTGCCCAAACCACCCTACTCTCTCCTACCTTCAGGGAGGCACTTCCAGTACGTATTATTGGTATGCTCTTGTGAAAAACAGCTATTGATTAACTGAACAGATAATAAGATTAACAGCAGCAAAGCAGAATGAATTTGAGGGTGCTAATGCTGTTTGTCAAGAAGACACCTGGTTTATGTATCAGCCACACCTCTGACAACACTAATAAAGACAGGAATCATCCTCCAACTGATACTGCAGGCTAGTATTGCAATCCATAACAACTCTCTAGCAGAGTGGGTGTGAAAAGTTAAGAAGGTCATAGAAAATAGATATAATTGACCTGGGTTTTTACTTCACAGAGTGAAAAGTTCATATACACATTTTGATAAAGACCCCGAAGGCCTTTATATAAATCAGATAGCAGATAAGCGATCCAAACTACAGATATCCAGTGCTGACACATGACACAAGGTAATTGCAGAAGTACTAAATGTCAGACTGTTTTTCTCTATTCTTTTAGATAGTGATTGCTGTTGTAAATAAAGCAATTTTTCAATACTAAAAGTCAGGTAATAAAATTTCATAACAGCGATTTCTTACTGTCAGCCAAAAGAGAAGATAACAAAATCTCTCTTTTTAAGCTAAGCAGAAATGAGGTGAAAGGACCAGCAAATTGTTCAAGCACAGCAAAAGTCCTTGCTCTGCTGCCCTACTACTGTTGTAACTCCTTTTTGCAAGAAAGAAGGTTTACATCAGCAGTCTTTAAAGTAAGAACACCAGTTCACATTGGAAATTAATTATGTAAATGTATGTGTTTATAGCAGCACTACTGAGAGCAGCAGATCTGAATTGTTTCCCCTTGGGCTTCTATGCGTAGGTATTTTAGTTCGTCAATGGGCCTTGAAGCATGGGCTGCTATTAAATAAACAGCAATCAGAACAAGAGTTAAGTCCAAAGCAGTGAATTAACTATAGTTCAATCTGAATTTTAACTATATTTGCACCTAAACAAATCAGATTCTTCTATGATTTTATGCACTATTTCAGATCTAGATATCAAGTTACTAAGCAGACCTGCAAAGTTCAGTGCAGTACTGAAAATACATCATGAACATTTAGTTTTCCTTCTATGTGCTGGACCAACACATTTCTCACTGAACTTTCTCACTGAACTGTACAGCTCTTGCCTCTAATGTTTTATCCTATGCACATTAACTGAGAACTTGTTCAAGGCATTTTAAGAAGCACGTTGGCAAACACCTTGATTTGATTCACAAATCTTGTAAATTTGCAAGCTGTCTTTAAAACCAGAGGTATATATCTGAGTACACTGTACGAGCTGAATAAATTTACTAGAACAGATTGATTATTTTAGATCTACAACATCTTTAAATGCATTTTTTGTATTCTTTCTCAGAACATATTGCCATTTAAATAACTTCCAGTACCTTTTTTACATTGACCTATATTGTTTTGAAGCAGGCAATAAAATAGGCAAGCAATAAATTAAGCTTCAGTAATATTTAAAAATCACTTTTGAATAGCCATTTGCAAGGCTCATTGAGGTTCTTGTTACAAGCATTTGTTTTTAAATACGGGGTTTTTTTTCTGCTATACTTGAATTCCAGTTAATCCAATGAGACTTGTATCTTGCTTACTTCAATGTAATATTAAAAAACCCTACAGTGCCTGCGTGTGTCAGACTTCCTTTTAAGAAAGATTTGATTGCAAACACAAACAAAAAGCTTTTCTTCTTTTGTACTCCTTTATGATCTTCAAACAGGTTTCTATGAAAAGGACTAATATTGTTTCAATTTTAAGCCATACTCACCTTTTCAGTTAGGAAAGACAAAAATGAGAATTTCATGGTACAATAATTAATTCCTGATTGTAATGCTGCAGTATAGTTTATGCTCTGTTCTAATTATGCAGATATGCATTAGGGAAAATAACTTTGAAGAAAAAAATGCATTTGTTTAAACATTTTCATAATCACATTTGAAAGACGTGAGCGGTGGGATCATATATAAACCAAAATGTACACAGATTTCTATTTTGAACTATAAACTACTCTACCACTCTTAGGATAGCCCTGGGAATAAAGCATTTAGTCTGTCAGTACAGGTAGTTTCAGAAATCTCCTGTATTAAAATATATAAACAAACTAGGTCCAGTTCACAATATGAGAGCAACAGCAAGTTAGGGAGGGGGGAGGTGGAGAGATACAGAAAAAGGAGAAAGATCAAATGAAAACTGAAGGGTTTTTGCAACAAAAAACTATGATTTAAACAATCCAGTTACCAAAACCGAAAGAAAATTTTCCTACCAAACAGAATTAACTTGTGATGCTCAGTTAATTCATCAGTTTACTCACTACATGAGCTTCTCTTTTTAAGCATTCATGTCTCTGACAGTGATACTGATCTGAATGTGGCCAAACGGGATGCAGTCTTTCTGAATCTGCTGATGAAGAACCCAAGGTAATCCTGTCTTTTGTCCACGTTGCCAGACTGCTGTCTGTAAGACTGATGGCCACGTGACAGTGCTCTGCTACCATAGTGGCTAAGTGTTCTCCAAGAACATATGCATTAAGGAAAAATTTGATGGGCTGAATCTCTTTCCATTGACTGTGTAGAGCTCCCAAACTGACTACAGTATTAATACAAGTATTTCAAAGGCTGAAAACTCAGTCCGGCTTCATTCTACCTTTTATGTGAGCAGAGTAAGACAAGCTGTCATTAAGACACCTGCATTTGCCTTTGACTAGTGTTTTAAACAGTTTTGGTCTCAAACCTATCCTACGACAGAAGGACTATCGATTCAGTAACTGCCAGCACCATCCCTATAAATCAGAGTATCCATGGTTTGATGAATTAAGTTTCAGGATCTGCAAGAGACCACACAAATAACAGGTATCATCAAACACTTCCAAAGGAAAATTTTCCTCTTTTAATAATACCATAACCACTGGATTGTTAGGTGTCTCTTCATGATCACCTTCCTCATCTGCCTCAAAAAGCAGAATAACACAGTGTCTTTATGTGATATAGAATCAAAGCTTGGAAAAGGGCTTTAAGATCATCCAGTCCAACTGTTAGCCCAGGACATGCTAGATATTGACTCTGATGTAGAGGTAATTACATTCTTCAAGCCCAGTTTCATATCTGGAAAGAAAATATGTGACTGTTCTAATTTCTGGTCAGCATATGCTTGTAGTCCTTCTTAATTCTGCAAAATAATACACTGGTAGATTTTGTACATTTTAAGTTTTATAATTTTCTTTAAATGTCAAATGGACTTTCAGACAACTCTTTATATTTCAGAAATGACCAGCTAGCTTGCAGATTCTTCCCAATATATAGCTGAATTATGGAGAGAAATGTGAATTGGTTCTCCACAGAAATAATCACCTATTTTTTTAGATAATACTGGTGATGAGCTATCTGGCTTCAGGCTTACTCCTCTAACTTGTCCAGCTGTATACTGAGTTTGTTTTCCTAGTGGATGGATATGAAAGAGACAAGACTGACATAATTAAGTTCATCCTTACTAACTTCAGGCATAACTTAGCATAACCAGTATATTTGATCATTTATCCTTTCTTTGCATTACAATGTTATTAGCTCTACTCCCATCATTAACGGATGGATTTATGGTATTTGTTGAAAATAATTAATACAAAGCAGTTCTTGCTAATATAATACATGTTTATTGACAGAAACAATCCTCCAAAATCTGATAAAATTATAAAGTACAATACCAAGAGGAGCAATTAGTTTACTAAAGAATAAGATTAGGCAGACTTCTTGTTTTCAGTTAACCAGCCATTGTTACCTATCTGGTTCTAATATTAAAATACCAGTGATGAACTCAACAGCTACTCAAACATGCTACTAGCAGAAAAACCCATATAGCTCATTTAAAAAAAGTTTGCAAATTAATACTGAATCCTGTTATAATTCAGCTCAGACCAAAATCAACTGTGGAGTTGATTGTTCCAAGCCTATGGCAGAGTGTGTGCATGAGTACTTTCTTCCAAATTACAGTACTATTACAGTTTGCTCAAGAATGCCCCATCCCTGTAAGTGTTCTGTTCTATGATTCTATGAATAGCACCAAACACACCACATTAGGGTTAAAGTTTGTTGGGCACTGTCTGAACAGTGGTATTGTATAATTCCTTAGTACTTTGTTAAATTGTTGTCATAGGTCTAATGTAAAGATCTCTTTTAAAATCTATAAACAATTACCTTCAAAACAACACATGACATAACCTTCAATGACTAATATTTTCAAAGAACTTACATATTACCAGTCATCATGTGCATTCATTCAAATTTATATAGAAAGAACAAGATGTTCACAATATCCAATTATTCTGTCTACGCTTAAGAAAGACGGTTTACTTTTGCCTAGATTCTACTCCCAAGTTAGAAAATATTGGCTTGAGCCCAAACTAGACAGTCGAGGTACTAAAGAGAAAAATCATAGCTTTTAACAGCTAAAAGAAACATAAAGAAGTATCACATAATCTCTTGGAAAAATTAAAATAAAATTAGTCATACAAGAATGCATGTCAGCTTCACAAAGCACACTCACTGATCTTGAAATTTATATTACTTAAATATATATGCAAATACTAAATTCCCAAGTTATTAGGGAGTATGATGCTAGGGAGCTTCACAAATTTTAATTGCATGGGTTCCTGCAACATAAACACTACCTTTTGAGAAGGGCCCATGCAATCTCAGGAAAGATATCTAAGTGATGTATATGTAATAATGGAGACAGTAGTATCAGCAGTCCTCAATACCAATATGGTACTATGAACATATCAACATATACAGATGCAATTAAAACAGAGATTCTTGTCCTGAAGGGACATTTTGCTATCCATTTTTTTTAATGCTTAGGAGGTTACACGGCTTCTTAAGAAGCTCCTGAAGAAGATTTTTATCCCTCCCCTCTCTGAGCTCAGTGCCAGTTCCTCCAGCCATCAATTAACATTTTACTAGAGAAGGTCTCTGTAAGTTTTGGCAGCTTTCAAGAGCAGTTAGATACCATAAACCATTAACCTGAATCTGAAAATTTGTGCAAAGATGTATCAGCTTCCTCAGGAGGAGGATTTTCACAACCACCATCTCTATGGGCTGGCTTTGATAAAGATTCACTGATGGCACATTTCTTTGCTGAGCGTTCATGATCTAGACGTTATTGGGCATATAACCAAGATGTTCTGCTTCATACTATGCACCATTTTGGAAATTTAATGACTTTTATTCAACCAATCTTAGGAACCGATTCCACAGCAGCAGAATTTTCTCTTAGAAATCTTCCTATTTCCATTCTCCTTCAACCACCTTGCACCAGTGCGCTGGGTCAGAAGTGCAGGATTTAAAATGGTATTACTCAGATGAATGGCTATAAAACCAGTTCCCTACTCTGCTGTGTGCAATGCTAACAGCAGGCATAACATTTTAAAGTTTGCTGCTTAATGAGGAATCATGATGATTCAAGGAAGAAAACAAAGAACTTTATTTCACTACCTTTACTAGCAATGGCAGAAACTTACAGAGTGCATCAGTTTTACTGCTGTTGCTGCAAATACCTGAGTAGTGTTATAATGGATTAATCTATTTCTAATAGAGACAGTAATATTGTAAGTGCTATAACATACAGACACTCATTTCTGTCACTAAATAAGAGAGCAGCCCATTTCTCACTTGCATGAGGTCTGGGTGTATTTTCTTTTTTTGTTTTTACATAGCAATTACAAAATGCAATGATTTTGCTGCTTTGAAACATTTCACCCTCTCTGAATCACCTTTAGTTATCCACATTTTAATCCTCTGAATTCCAAGAATAGTAATCATGAAGTAATGCAAATTAAAGAAGTTGAGTAATTCTAGGAAACACAAAATGATTCTTCATTAAATCTAAAGATACTTAAAAGTTAAGTAAATTGGGTTTTAAGAAAACAAAGCTTCTTGGTGCAGAAGCACCCTCTAATGGCTGTCTACTCACTGCTCTGTGTAGCAAGTGGAAAATCAGTTTAATAGCTCTCCTAAAAAGGAAGGGAAACAGCTAAGATACAAGAGAAGTAGAAATGTAAGTATACACATGCATGCACACATATTCACATACATTCTGTGCTACATATCCTTAACACAAAAAAGAGCAACATAAATCTGATAAACTTTTTAAATTAGAGGCTGTATTTCCATTAAAAACAATATTCTTAATTTAGTACATGAAACAACCTTTTACGTTCACCCAGGTTTAATTATTCTTCACAATTTCAACTTTCCTATTTTATCTCAGTTAACTTTTACAAAAGAAGACTAGTCCCAAAAGGCTTTACAAAAATGCTCCAAGTCCAAATCACACAATAATTTAGGCTGGAAGAAACATGGAAGTTATTGGGTCCAACCCCCTGTGCAGAGTTGGTCAGCTCTGATGCAGATCCTAATAGTGGAATACTAAGTTAAAAAGCTAAAGCAGTACTAGAGATACTGGAAATGTAAATGATTTCCACTGTCTAAAAATATGGCTTAATATATTTTTCCTTCCCTAAAAATATCCCAAATTTGTTCATATGCTTGCAATATTTACTTCCACACTAGAAAATGTATTTAGCATACAGTCCTTTATTAACTGTTAAGTACAATATCTCACTGGCAGATAGAGCAGTTAATAACATGAAAGTAATGAGGCTAGCCGACCAACTTGCTTCTCAACATCACTTTTCAAATCTCTTTGGGCTAAATTTTCAGCCAGTGTGTGCAGGGAATTAGCCATAGAAATCCCATTAACGTTAATGAATGTTTCATGGTTAACTCCCCATGCTCTGTGCTGAAGATTTACCCCTATATCTCTAAAATAAATATGCGTGGATGCCAAAATTCTTTTTATAGAGCCTGAAGAAATTAAGGACTCTCTTCTCAAATAATTGACTTATGCACATGTATCTTTTCCCCCCATGGATTGTCTTCTACATATCATAATGGGTGTAATGTCTGCATTATCCTCATTGAAAAGATTATCCAAAGCGCATGTTCACTGCATAAAGGCTGAGTTTAATTAATTGTATATTTTACTAAAGTAATATATACATTGAGTTGGATTTGTCTTATAGATGTGTTGCACAAGTTGAAACTTTGTACCATTAAGAACAGCATGTATTTGTATTTACATTTCTGAAGAAAAGAAAGTACTTAGGAAAGTCATTAGTCTGAAAGAAGTGAAAAGCATTCTCTACCAGTACAGAAAGACAAAATACAACTAAAGCAATAGAAGCCTCTGCAAGCAGTGGTTGAGTCACCATTTAAAGATGGTGGAGAATGGTTGTAACATCAACTATGAAAACATGAAGGTAAGACGGGTTTCCAGGATCAAAACCAGAAGCCGCCCTCTGATTCTGAAAATCACGTGCATGTATGTGATACTTCTGTCATCTTTTCAACTTCCACTTGCAAGTTCCTTGCTGGTTCTACAATTTTTATTTGGAAGCCTACTTGCACGTCATTTCAAGCTCCACAACAGCGTAAAAACAAAGTGCCAAAACAACTTGGTTGCCAAAGCACTAAAATTCATGTTTATAGATTTTTGGCTTCACTGGTATTAAAGTACATGCATAAGTGCTTTATTTATCTGAGGGCTGCAACTGCCCACAAAGACATAATGTTGACCTTTTACTATACTGAGTCTCTCCCAAGCTTCTGATGCATTTCAGATATGTCTCAATCCATTAAGTCAATGAACCATTTAAATCCATATTCATTTGCTAAAACAAATCCTCAGTAAGACTCTCCAATTCCTTAAAATTACTATTCTTGGAGATCAGAATGGAACAGGTCAGGTATAACACCCAACTGCCTGCATCGTCCCTAGAAATAGTTTATTAGAGTGTCAGCACTATAACCTCTAAGAAGGCAGTCTAACTCCTCGAGTACAGAACCAAAAAACTATTTACATTGAGTCTGTGCAGAGTGTTTTATCTGAAAATAATATACCAGTGAAATGGAGAGAGAGAAAACCCCCTGAAATTATGCAATGAAACCATATTTGAGAAAATAAGCTCAGAAAATGCACAATCACCTTGGCTATACGTGGAGCTGAAGATGGCATGTTTAGATAGAACCTTTTTAAGCTTACGTGCAGACTTTTAAAATCATTTCTAGGTCAAAGATTAAATGTATAGTTCATCTTAGAACACCAAACTACATGTCTATAAACCAACCCTCTTCCAATAGTAACATATTTAGGCAGATTTCCTCCTTCCACTGAAAGGTCTTTCATACAAGCTTTTCATGGCCAAGATAAAAAATGGAACTTTCCTGGTAGCATTCTTCATAAAAACGCTTTCAGCTAGAACTGGGGAATCTGGAATGAGGTAAGGTCAGGCTGGTGGGAGTGAGGAGGGGAATCAGTCATGTAAACAGGTTTTATATTGCATTTATTACAAACTCCCCTTATTTTCACATGCTTCTTTGGAAATTAGCACAACCATGACTGGATTAATTCTCTGTGGGTTTCCCTCTGTACTATTATTGAGCAGTCATGGGAAAACTCTGCCAAATGTGTATGGCTCTAGTGAAGCCATACATCTATGAAGAAGGGCAATCACCAGAACACAGGGTTTGTCTAAAAAAAGACATTCAAATAGATAGGGCACTTAAGCTGACCTCCCTGAAGTGATGTCCTCATACTTTGATTGAGCTGAATTTTTGATGTTTTATGTCATTCTAAGTGAAAAAAAGTAATTTTATAGAGAATGTTTGTTGGTTTTCTGGTTTTACAGACACATTCCTACCTATTCTTCAAGCAGCCTGTCAAGTTTCATCCCTCACTGCTTCACATCTGAGCACGTCTTGTACCCATACCTGCGCGCCCTCCACAGCTCCAAGATTATGTGGACTAGCTCAAGCCCTCCTCTTTAAAGTGTCGTAAGACAAATAGGAATGTCTCTTTTTGGTACAATGAGAAACACAAACATTACAGCAGCCATGTCTTTTGCACACCTACAGATCATGAGAAAATAAAAGGTGAAGACTTGTGTATGCCTGCTGCTACATCCAGAATTTCCTTCCCAATGGTTTACAGCTGCTGCTCCCTTTTCACTGCTGCAACCCAAAGAGCGATGATGTCCTAGCAAACAGCAGCAGTACTCGCTCTTTTTAGTTTGTCCAGTGGCTTTCTGAACACAGTTTTCAACATCTCCTGGGAATCTGCCTGAAGACAACATACTCCAGCATCAAGATATTTTGCAGTGGTTTACTCTGAGCAACTAAACTGTTGACATCTGTACTTGGCAGTAACAGCTGGAGGGATTAAGTATATTTGTCCATACCTGATGCTGCATACTTGTGGCATTCTACAAAATATTCTTTCCTACCAAAATTTTTGTTCCCATAAGGTAATGAGGAAGGGAAGAGAGCATTGTTACTTTTGTCTTCCCAATGCCACTTAAGTACCCTGAGCACTCATTTATGAAACACCCCCAACTGCTGCTGCATTTCACAGCAGCCTCCTCCTCAAAAGCACCAGAAATTTCCACAACAGTCCCAACAGCTGTTTCTCAATATTCAACTAGCTTTCAACTGACTGGCATCAAGCAAGTGTAATGCGCTTTCAGATGGTAATGGTAAAATGCCTGTTGGTGCTGCCAAGAATTCCCCTATCTATCTGTGGCAGCGCTGGAGTGAGTTCAGAGATGGACGGTAGCCTGTTATGCTGAATTTTTGCTTCCACCACTGGTCATCCAAGTTGCACATCACTACACTGCTTCCCCATATATATCAGCAACCAGCTGATCTACCCCTGAAGCAGTGCTCCACTAAATAAATCCACTTCAGCTAAATGTCCTGGGGAAGTAACTACTCTATTCATCTACCCACTCCTTCCCCTTCATTAGCTGTATGGCCACAACTTCAAAAGCCTCATGAAATCACAAAGCCAAAACCGTCTCTCCACATCACTACACAAGCATGCGCACAATCTTATTTACATTAATGATTATTATGATCTATGACATATGCTCTGTGCTGGCTTACAGCAGTTCAAAATGTAATGGCAAAACTAATGGATACAGGTAGAGGAACTGTGTGAGTTCTCCGGCTTCATTCCCAAATCTAAAATTTCTGCAGGTATTCCAGGCACTGATGTACAAGAAAAAAAAAAAGCACAAATACGCAAAAAAGCAATTGATGCACAGCATGCAACTGAGCAATGTAACACTGCACTACAGGTCCTACCTCTGGGATATTCAGTGGTTAAATCACATAAAGCAGGAAACACAAAATACATTATTCTAGCATACTAAAGTCAGAGAGAAGCATTTCAGTTTGATATAGTTAAGTTGCTCCACACAGAGTAAAACTATTCCAGTTCCCCCAAGTACTCCTCTTATCATAGAATCATAGAATTACAGAATAGTTAGGGTTGGAAAGGACCTTAAGATCACCTAGTTCCAACCCCCCTGCTGTGGGCAGGGACACCTCCCATTATCTGGCAACACTTTTCTATACAGATCCTTAAGGGTCAGGGAAAGCCTGGGATACTGCAATTCCTGCATCAATACATGGTTTAGGGCTTTTTAAGACAATTTGTTGCAATGAAGTCTCAGCCCATGTCCTTTCCAAGGATTTCTTCATGAGATGTGTGATACTTAGTAACCACGCCCCTTATTTGTCAGCCTTCTTTCAGGATCGCAAAACACACACCTAAAAACTATTCCATTGCTCGATCACGCTAACACAAGTCATATTAATTGAGAATCTGTTTGTGTAATTACATGGGAGAGGTGCTTTGCACTGCAGTTAAAGCACATGCAACATCTATAATAAGCAATCTTATGTGTAAGATATTATTACAGAACAAGGTTCTTGGTCTGAAAGTAAGAAGTAATTTAAAAATTGATGCCAACTCTTTGGTGTTTTCTAGGTCACGTAAATTATTATTAGGACCTGATATATTTAAATAACAAAGCACATGAAATAATTTTATCTGACTCAATAGGAACAATCATTCTAATAGTATTTGCTGAACAAAGTCAAACACACTTCTTCTGACAAGTTCATTACAAATCTATCATTTACACGTGACAACCAGATCTCAAGGGCTATTGCAAAACTTTGATTTGCTTTTGATGACTTTACCTAAAGGAATAAACATTAAGATATGAAAATTTGATTGTATCAAAGTTACAATGATTACCTTTTTTAGAGCTAACTCTTCTCAGTGATCCAATAAACAGTTGCATACCTTCTGTTATAAAGACTTGGAGGCTAAAAAGAGCTGTTAGCAGGACAGCCCAACTGTCCTTAGGCAAGCAAGCTCCCCATTTACTGCTTAAAACAGGTAGCAATACTTAGAAATAACGTGCATGTGTTCAGCAAAGCCATTTCTATATTTTCTTTTTAATTTTAGTATCAAAGTATTCCAAAGCTCAATTATGCTTCATTAGTGAAACTGTGACTATCCCACTTAATCATTTTAATATCTCAGGATTAGACAAGGAATGCACATTTTTGGTAAAGCAGACAATGAAGGAAACACATTGACTGTTCCAGGAATAAAAAAAAAAGGCTGTATTTCATGTTTTGAGCCAATCAACGATGAGCCACAGATATTGTATTACACATGATTGCTTTAATCCTAAGGCATTTTAGGTTGTATTTGAAGTAACACAAGGGAAGCTTGTTTTGATATATTCACAATATGAAGCTGCTAGGAGATGGCTCCTTGATTCACACAGCGTGAGTTAAGTTCTCTCTCCCTCTTTGAAACCCAAATAGGAAAATACTTGCAAGCAGACTTGAAGTCAAAATAACACAACAAATTATTCCACAGCTCTTTCCTGAGATAGCCCTTCTCCTTCTGCGTATCACAAAACCAGAAGTACAGGCACACTCCCATTCATCCTGTTACACATCTTTCATTTGGAAATAGCTAGCTTCCCTGTACACATTTCTAACAAGTTTTTAAACACCGTTTTCATCTTCACTGCCTTCAGAAAACTGAACAAAAATACAACTTTACACAATGGCACCACCTAGTGCTTAAAACGCCAATTTTCAGTCCTTGCGTCAACTTTCCATTCACTCAACAGTTGATGAAAAACAACTATTTAAGAGAGTACATATCTTTCAAATGAGTCTCATCTCATTTTCTGTCAATTCGCACATATGTCTTTCATACCCTAAATTACCAACAACACGACCTCCGCAAGAACACTCTTAACTTAGTTAGCACTTGGTTTTCATTTAAATGAAATGCTTAGGTCCCCGTGGATGATCTGCTTTGGGATCTAAGTCAATAAAATTATCTCTAAAGAAAGATTTAACTGGTTGGTTGACTGGAAATTGAGCTATACAAATTTATGTTTTAAACCATTATTTAGGAAAATACATTTCCTGTAAAAATGTAAGTCTTCAAAAAATGTTTACTTAAAAGATTAAAGGCAGGCGTTATCATGCAGAAAAATGCATCATCCAGTGCCCAAGCTTGTCTTTTATTGTTACAGGCAGGATGGCAACCCTGCCATTTACAAGTGTCAAACCACCTCACTACTTTTACTATGTCCTTAAAGTTGTAAACAACTTTTCATAACTTTACCTGTGCGTGCCGAACTACAAATGTATCTTCACCAGGTTCACTTTCCTTTTCTGAAGGTAGAAACTGAAGTAACTTTAAAGTGAAACATGGTTCAGTTGTTTAGAACTCTATTAATCTTTTCTCTAAATCAATTTTAAATTTTGCAGGGTGGCTCTTCATCTTTGTAACACAGCCCCTGCTATACCTAGGATGGACCTTAAAAAAAATCAAAATCTATGGCCTTTGGTAGAAAAAAAACACCTTATTTTCCCATGCTCAAAAAGAGTAATAATAAAATAATCAGTTTTAGTAAATAAGGTCCACAAAAGTTCCATTCCTACTTAGGATGCTCAAGTCTCCCTGCTCTCAATTGTGCTTAGGCAGCACCTAACCTGTTCAAGCCCCTCCTTACAGCACTATGTGCCATACTCCTCAGCCTTGAGCATTTCAAGTAAAAGCATCCTATCATTCCCATACAAGCTTAGTCCAATATACATTGCAACAGGGGTTCAGAATAACCTTCCCAAATCACTTGTTTTGGAGGCTGGAAGAAGAACAAGGACAATAGCCAGAGTTGTTCTCTCCATTACAGGTACAGCTGATCCCAAGTACAGTTCTCATACACAGTGTGTTAGGTAACAGGTGTGTTTTGAAATGCTTAGTGCTAATGAAAGAAAGTATGGATATGGTCTCTATCCCTGAATCTTGGTTTAATGCTATGGTGGTTAAAGCAACCTGAGCCACATCAGAAAAGACTTTTTCAACACCTCACCTTCAACCTGCAGAAATTCTCTGCCCTTGTAATACTGAAGGACTTGTACCGCAAAAATATTCCCATCCCATTAATCTCATTTTCTTTTCCCAATTTAAATGGTTGATATTTCTCCCTATTTCATATGTTTTTCCTCACACATCTCATCCTTGTTTCAGATGCAGTCCTTCTCTCTATTCTACTCTTCCACTTGCTAATTTCTTCTTTATCTCCTGAAAGCATTAATGTTATTTCATTTCAAAAACCAGTTACACTTTTTAAGTTGCTAGCCATACTAAATTCACATTTGCTCAATATAAATAAAGGCAAAATCAATAAAAGCAAATTTTACCAAAAAATACCGACACTTTTTCTCACATGTTTACAAAGGATTCCACTGCATAATATTTGAGGCCCCTGAATTAGTGGTCCCACATCCCTTTGAGCAGCCAATATCATGAAAACAAACATTTTCTAGAACCTTCTTGTGCAGTCTTTTTGCACACATTCTTTATAAACCTTTTGCCAAAATTTTTTAGCATTACACCTTCAAGGGAGCTCCAGAAGTCCAAGTCAGTGGGTTAAGGGAAGCATGGTGAGGGGGGAAATCAGAAGTGTGTTTTATATACAGGAGGGCACAATGCCATCACTAATATTACCCTTAAAAGATGATGGGGTTCATTATGGACATACCCAAAAATCCAGAATAGATTCCAAATGAAAGCAGTTCAATTAGCTGGATATTCCATACTCCGACTTGCTCTTTAGATTGTGAAATCTTCTCAGCCTTAACACTACCTTGTTCACTATGAGATTGCACAAAAGTGACTGTCAGGAGCTGTGCTGCAACAACCCAGAGCCCCAGCACAAAGGGGCCTGAGAAGAGACTCTAAAAAAAAAGACAAAGTTGTTGATCTTGCCTCAGTTGTGCTGGTGCAACCTTTCATAAGGCCTGTCATAAGAAGAAGGTTCAATTTCAAACCAGTTCAATTCTCTGAGCCATCTCATCAGGCAACCTTACAAATAGTTTACAAGCACAATTATGCTAGTGAAGTAAGAAAGAACAGAACTGTTCTTGCTGTGTCGGCTGGCAGGACTGCCAAAAAGATGCCTCTTGAACTGCATTCTCATGAGTGATATTATGTGAACCACTGAAACATGCAAGGTGTTTTCAGCTGGACAGTTCCATGAGGAGAGGATACCTCAGATGGTGATGGGAACAGTCCTCTTCTTCTCCAGCAGAGCAGTAGAAGCTGAGTTGGCAGTATTGCTAAGCCAGCCTATTTACTATCTAAAAGCTCTGTCTGGGCAGAGGTTTACCCTGAGATATCTGTACTACTTCTTTTCCTCCACTTTTCATCCCCCTGGACTGCAATACTACAGGCATTGCATAAGAGTTTCCGAACAACCACAAGCCTGGAATATTAAGAGAAACCAAAACCAATCACAGTTTATATTAATACAACAGACTATGATCTCAGATGATTCAACTTGTTTTTATAAGCAGCAGAGGCTGTAACCACTAGAGACACCTCACAGTAACAGGTTCCTCACAAACTGGGCCATGTCCGCATGCTTTATTTTCACGTCCTGCCCATTTGTTCTTCACGTGGTAGGAAGGAAAAACAGCCTTCTCTATGCTAGCCGCTCTCGGAGGCCAGGAAAGCAGCAGCACATCATCAAGCCCCAAATATCTTGCACTGAGTTGCAGGTAGGTAAACAGAAGCTTTTTCTCCTTTTCTGCTTTCTGAAGAAAAGCTGGCAACAGAGCAATGAAGGTTATGAATTTAACCACTGAAGGGAAAAGAATAAACAAATTGCAGACATTTTTTTTTCTTACCTGAATAAAATAGGATTAGAGGTAATCTGAAAATCTAAATTCACTGCCTAGTCATAGCCTAGAAAAATGAGCTACCCTGTGTCAGATGAAAACTAACAGGCAAATCTAAGTACAAATGAACACAAGGCCACATGGTAACTCCTCCACCATGGACTGAAATGCCATAAAGGTGACAAATTCTTAACAAAAGTGAAAATGATGACAAAGGCAATGATGAAGAAAAAAGATAGTGTTCTGACAAGCAGATACACTAAAAACTGTTCAACATTGGGCTTGTACAATGAAACCTAGAAGCGTGGCAGAGACTACTAGCAATCCCTGCTAGGATGGAGGCCTACAAATCACATGAGACTGCCACTACCCAATTCCTAAAGTAAATACGAGAAAGCAGAACAACCAAATAAATATTCCTGATGAAATTATCATAATTGGAGAGAACTGTCACTGACTGCATGCAAAATGTAATTGCATTTGCATGCACGTGTCAGAGCTATGACTCCTGTTCAAGACATACAAGCTAATTGGATCTGAACAAGCTTAGAAGTTTTTGAGAACTCTAAGTCCTTGTTTAAGTCTGTTTACAAGCACAGAAGTCCCAATTGCAAACCCTCTGGTTTCCATGCAGGTAGAAGAATCCTGTAAATAAATCCCATTAAAAATATCTTTGTTGCTGGAGAATATATGTAGGTGAACTGGACACCTCCGGACAGCTTTTGAATGTGGACACTGAAATATTGAGGAAGAAGACAAAGGACTCAACTGCTGTAGTTCAGCGTGCCAGTTTTTGATAGGGCAGACTATCACTGGACAGATGCAATAGCTCTCATTCCAGATGTCCACCTAATTCTCTTTCTCCTGGGCATAAAGAGCTTCTCACCTTGTTGCAGGCTCAGCTACTTGTGAAATGAGTATTTCACACTCCCGAACTGATGCAAGGTAGAGCTCAGTGCCAATGGTATGCTAGCTTGAAATGGTATTTCAGTTTTCCTCAATTTGCCAACCTGCAATTTGTGGAGCTGCTACATAAGCAACCAAATTATCCCTGAAGCAGAGGCTGTGCAATAACCAGAACAACCATCCGAAGGTAAACTGTCCCAGATTGTGAACTAAATCCCTGAACCATTTCTGTGAGTCCCAGTTTAGAAGCTGCAGCACTTGGCACTCTGTCTGGTTGATTAATGCATACTCCACCTTAAGGAGAGCCTGAAGATATTGCTAAGTTTGATGAGTTCATCATGTCGATTGCTTAATGCAGATGGTCATGCATCATCTTTGCTTTCCAAGCAGATTTGCATAGCAAATGTGAAATAGACAAAATTTCATTGCATCTAGAAAGGGGATTTGAGAAAATGAGCTCCTGCTTAAAAACCAAAAAGCATGCTAAGCTGTTGTGCTGCCTAGCAGTGTCAATTTGTACCTGTGGTATTTGATATCATATAGAAGGAAGACATTACTGCTGTATTCCACCACTCACCTTCACTCAGTGAACTGGGATGCCTCTTCACCAACAGCATGACACATGGAAATCCAAGCAACAGGAGGCCCAGACTAATTCAAAGGATCCATGATGATAAAAAGTTTAAGAAAGGAGAATCAAATAGTGGTGCTAAAGCATGTTATCTGCAACAATTTTCCAGGTACTCACAGAGGATAAGAGTGACTGACTTTGATTTTAGGCTTTATATACTGATTAGTCAAGGAAGTACGACCCAGCACTAAAGGGGCGTTTGTTATTAGGCAGAAAAACAATGTCAAAGCAAAACTACGAGAATGGGAATGATTTTCTGTGTAACCTGTGGCAAAGACTGCTTTTTTTCATACTAGGGAAAAGTCCATAATCAAGTATGCTGTTGCTCTGCACTACCTATTAGAGGCTATCAAGTTTTATTCAATACATTTGATTTTTCTTTTCTTCTGTTTCAGACTTAACTTTCCCTCTTTGTTGCTCTCATTGCACCTGACAGAATAAGACAGATTTCTTGCTCTGCCTTAGAGCCTTATGCCCTGTCAGTTCAGATATTGAGAGGATCACTCAGGATCAGTCTTTATGGAGAAAGCTCAGCTCTGTTTTTTGTGCCAGGAGTCAATCTCTGCTAATTTTCTCTCTGTTAAGAAAGCTCAAGTGCAGTCTGGTCTATGTAGTAGTGGCCCAAAACTGAGACAAGTCCGTTCACTAAAGATGCAAGCTTTGGAAAGCTAACTGTTGAACTTGAAGGTCTCACAACACACAGTCAAACTCAATTTTTTCAAATCATAATTTAAAATGTCTGCTTCAAAGGATAGAGATATCAACGACTTTGGGATGTGGGAGAAACCTGACAATATTTTAAGAGAAAGAAAGCCCTCAGTAATTTTTCCTAGCTTCACCCTTAGACTGGCAAAATCCTTTTTCCTTGCAAAAAATAACAGCCCTAGACAAACACTAACACATACTTTAGTTACAGCAATTAAAGTCACAACCAACTGAAAGTAAGTTCTTACAACAAAGAATTAGGCAACCTTTCTGACCTCACCTACAGCAAACCTTTCAGTCCACTGAACAATTTCATATGCAGTTACATATTTGGAAATGTCATTTGTTCTTTATATTTGCCTAAGTGAGTCCTGAATTTATGTGGGTTTGAACAGAAATGTTATGCTGTACACGACACCTAAGCAAAGTGGCCGCAGGTAAAATCCTTCCTAATATAATATTTATGTTGAAAGGACTACATCAGTCTTTACTAAAAGTGGTGGTTTAGTATCCCATAAAATTGGTCTTATTCTTTATCCTTACAAATGCTAAACACAGTTTGGGTATCCTCTCACAAACAGAGGATTTTATGTTTATGTTACCTCTCCAGAAACAATCCAACAATTAACATTTTCTTATTCAAGGCTACTTCTTTAACACTACTGATACTGAACAGAATTTAAATGAGTTATCTGAACTAGAAGAGGATCTCAATTCTGATTTAACTCAGGATAAAATTATTCTTTGTTCCACAAAGAGGAAAATGGCTCACAATAAAATTATTGCCTCAAATCTTCCCTCATCTCTAAAATCAAGCCTGATATTTTACTACATTTCCTCCTTCTTCAGCAGCATGAGGGGTGTTAACCATGCTTGTCTTCCCAGTGACAAATATGGATGACAACCAAGGAAATGATTACAATAAAAGTCTGATCTACTTCCACTAAAAACATATACTTCAGCTTCAAAACAACATGCCACTCAAATTGAGTAAACCCTACCTGACACAAAAATTAACAATGTTTGTCATGTCAGAACACATTTTTGGACTAAATTAAACCAGTGAGTCTTGCATTTATCAATTTTTCTAAAAGAAAAAGAAAACTCAGAAGCTTGAAAAGCAAGTCCACGCAGTGTGTTTCTGTCACCTTTCCTTAAAGAGGGAGTCCTGGGCACTTGTAAACTGTTAGAATTAGTATTTTTTTTAAATGGCATCTAGATTCTTGGTGGATTTCACTGGCAGTTGTGTTTGCAGCTTTGAAGTCTCCTCCAGGTCTGTCATTTGGTAAGGCTGTTGACGGGTGCCTGGGGTGCTTTGTCCTCCGGGAGGCTATTTTCCTTTAATTCATCTCTGATTAGAAGCAATTTATGCATTTTCATCTGTTTTATGTAAAGATCAAAGGGATCACAGATCCCAATGTTGACCCTATTATAGGCAAAAGAGTCAGGCTGTACATTTTTGCTTGGTTTCAGTTTAAGCCTCAAAGCACCCGTTCATACTACGCAGTTCTTAATATATCTCCCATAAACCAGCATTTTATATAGAGACCAGGGAGTATCTATTCTCTTGTCTGTAAATACATGCATAGTTTTATATTCATATAAAACAAAGTTTTGAGGTGAAATTCCCATTTTCAAATCTGCTAAGATAATTATTTGCCCAATCAGATCAAAGAGATAAAAGATTAAATTCAACATTGCTATAAGAACACTCTTAATGGTCCCACTAATAAATTCAGGACACTTCATCTAATCACAAACTGATTTAATGGCTCTGTGCCTGAAAATTCTTTCAAAGCTTTCTCAATTTGTTGCTGTCTTCAAGTTACTATAAAAACTGACTTTTAGGCAGTTTAAACAGAAATTTTTCCAAACAAAGACAACTTTAAGATTGCAATACAATTAATACTCAGTAGCCATTGATATTAACACTGTCATCATCAACACAAAAGCAAGAATACATATGCCATTGAGACAGGAACTGCACAAGGAAATTTTATTTCTATTTTTTTAAGCAAATTCAGTGCATATGCCAGCAAACATGCGGATATGGGAAACTTCCAGGATGTTGTCCCAAGCCAGTAAACACACACTGTAAATGCAAAAGGCCGCTTCTTACTTCCAGTCAGCTCAACCTCACTCCCTCTCCATAAGGCTCAACTCTTCCTTTTTCTTACTAATCATGTGTAGAACAGGATGAAAATAACATGAAGACCATCAGATAAAAGAGGGAAGAAGCCCATTAAAAATCCACTTTTGTGGAAAAGGTATAGCACTATGATTGGGAGGCTTCACATGTCTCATTAGGAGAATAGAGACTGCCATGGATGATTTGTTGTTTTAAAGACAAAGAATTAGGATTGTATTTAGTAAGCGATGTCCTGAAGAGGATGCTCCAAACAATGGACTTATAATATATGGTGGCTCTTAGCTTGAGAACAATGAAGTCTACCCCTACCAACTTCATAAACTTCACTAAAAATATCATAATCATTCTTTCACTAGAGTGACAGAGGGGCTGCATGAAGCAATGGAGGTGCAAGAGAACAGCGTTGAAAAAAAAACAAACCAAAACCAACCAGGAACCATACAGCTTATTATCAGGATAATCGAAGTGAGACAAGAACACTTTTACAGTGGAAACTAGAAAAATATCCATTGCTTTGTAAGCAGCTTTGTAATTTTCTCCTCCAGGCCCCTACTTATGCCAACCTGAGTTACCACATGCCATTTAAAAAAACAGACCACCACTGCTTCAGGGAACTTCTTCCCATTCTACTTACAAAACTTTTGACACTTTCTATGGATTTCAAAAGAACAATTCTTAAATTCATTACAATGTTCTCAGGCACTTTTGTGCTTCCATAGTAGCCTTTGTTGTGATTTTCCTGGTTATTCTCAGTCTCCCAGAGCCAGACATACGGTAACTCAGGCTGAGTGCAAGTAGGACCTGGAGGAAAAGATCACAATGTCCATTACACAGCAATGGCCATAGTTTGATACTTTCCAACACTTTATAAATACCTTAAAAAACACTTTTAAAAACTTGAAAACCACAGTTTCAGAATCAGAGAGGCTGAATTCTCAGCTGCATCATTAATACCACTGTGCTAAACTCAGGTCTTTGCTAGTTTATAATATATCAAACCCAATGAACATGCAGAAGAGATACAATACCCTCCCACACACAGAACACACCAAACAACTCCAGTTTATAGGACAATATAGGAAATAATGACAGTACAGAACCTCAGGCTGCCAATGCTACCCATAGAAAAAAATAATAATTAAGCTTTCCAAAAAAGTGTCTGAATTTAAGACATTCTAAGACAAAAGCAGCCATAGGGAAAGAGCCACACTGATAATGAAAACACAATTAGTAAACCTCTTTAAATTTCAACAGGCAAGGAAACTTATGAGATACTTATGGATGAGCATTCCAGGAGAAATGGAAAAACTACACAGAGAAAAAAAATCACACGCTGCTTTTAAAAGACAAAAATTACCTTGAGAAAACAGGCAAACTTCCAAATTCATGCATAAGGAGCAACAACCTTTTCCATTTTTCAAGTCTGAGCTACCCATTGCCTAGGGATCCCTTAAATTGTATTCAGAGACAAGCAGTCAAGTTTATATGATAAAGGAACGGGAAAAAAATGTCAAAAGCCAAAAGTATTATCAAATTTGGGAGAAGGGGAAAGCAGTGGGGCAGGGGGACAACAGGAGATGGGACCCCACCTTTCCTTCCTCTCAGAAACTTGTTACAAAGTCACACATAGAAAGGACTTACCCGATTTTTTGTAGAATTTCAAGTTCTTTTACCACTTAACAGAAATCAAGCAGAAAAATTATCTTGCAACCTATTAAAATTGTATTGACATAGGGGAAAAAAAAGAAATAGGAATTAAATGTCTGATGCTTGGGGTTTGGCTTTGTTTTGTTTGGGTTTCTTTTAAATCACTTTACGCTCCTCCCTGAAAAAATTTCCTTGGATTTTTCTCTGAGCCCTCAGACCAAGACATTTGACGAAAGGGGAAACAGGCTTGACTGGAAAAGAGAAAATCTTTATGAGAAATTCCTTACAAGAAACAAAATTTGTCTGCTAAAAGCCCTTGGCCTAGTTCTCTTCCTGTGGAATCCAAGAATTCACTCCAAAAAACTTGTGGAAACACTTGGCATTCATATGTTATAATTAAGTAGAAGTTACCTAGCTAGTCTTACAGAAAGACCTATGCAGTTTCTTTCCACATTGCTATGAGGTATTATCTAATGCTTTTGTTTATTTTAAATCTAAAGGTCTGTTACAGAAATAAACTAAATCTGCTCCATTGTTGTCATGATGTATGATGCTGATGAGCATCATATAACACAGCCTGACTAATTTTAGACAAAGCCTTACTGTGCTAAATATTTATATTTCTAAAATAGTCTTCCTAAACATGAAGTGCACCTAGCACATAAATCTAAGGTACAGCAACATGCCCATGAAAGCACAGTAGGCATCTAGCTCCAGTTATATAAAACATTGATGAAGCAATCAGTGCTCCACACTGCACACAGGCAACACAGGTTTACCAGACCAAGCCCAGCTCAGTAACTCCTCCTTTCACCCATTCCTCCAGCTTCAAATACTGCCACAGCTCGCAGCAGGATTAAAGCCATGCAGAAGCCATGCCCAGCTCCACCTTCCACAGCAGGACAGAAAATCACCTCCTGCAGTTTTAAACCTCAGTTGATGTCTCTGAATTCAGAGGAGGCTCTGCAAGAAAGGCAGCTCAGAAGACAAATTTGAACTGCTGCACGCTCACAGAAACCTCATGATCCTGGACATCAGGGAACCAGCCACATTAAAAGATGTTCCAATGGCCCCTCAAAAGCAAAAGACACAAATTCATGGATATGAGGTTGGTTGATCCCTGTCCTGGTGGTTTTGACAAGGGGTCAGAGCAGTTAGGGCAGAAATGTCCCCCCCCCTTGACTCTGCTGTTGTAAAATGATTAAGTCAATGCAACAACATACACAGCACTCATCTGCACAGCTGTGTTTCCAGACATTCTCATTCCCTCACATTTTGTGTGGTACTTAACTTTCATTTACATCATTTATAGAAAAACTGCAGACAAAAATCAATGTATTCATCCCAAGGTACGTCTACAAACTAAACTCACAGAGGAAGCCACCAAGTATTTTTTCATGAGAATTTGGTCTTTTATTTAAGATAAGCATTTGCTTGCATGCTAGTTAATGCAGCTGCATTTATCGACACTGAAAGAGTGAATGAGGGCTTTTTTTCCCGCTATTCCAAATTACAAGTCAACTACTGAAACAGACTGCTTTGCAGAAATGTCAAGGTAGTAGTTGGACTGATTTCATTTCACACAAAGCCTAAGAAAACAGTCTGGAAAAGCCCAGTGACGGGGCTCTGCGGCAGACTGAGTGGCACAACATGTTGCATCATCCAACAGGATACACTAGTGACAAAGTTCTGATGTGTGAATAACGTAACCATCGCACTGGCAAAAACAAACATGATGCTTACATGTATTTTTATAGAGGAATGATCTGTTCTGGACTGCTCAGACACCTGATAAACATTTCTGCATATTATGCCTTACACACATCCCAACACAAATGTAAATGTGATGACAGATACACTCTTTGGAGATAGGGCCTCTGCGATACAAAGTCTATTCTGAAGTACAGCAACACCTGCAAGAAACACATACATGCCCTGGCCTAGCAAAGGCAAAAACCAAAGAAGTTTCCTGTGTTTGGCATATATCTCCTGATGTTTGAGAACAGGGAAGCAGTAGATACTTTCTGAGTAGGCCAACAATGTCTGGATAATGCTGAAGGAGGAATTTCAGAGAGTGGAACACGGGTATTGTCTTCTTGTACAAACACTTGGCGTATGTCCATCACTTTCTGGCTCCTTACACTTTAAGCTCACAAAAACACACCACGTACTATGTTAAGAGGCAAATAAGCTCACAAGAACACACCATGTACTGTGTTAAGAGGCAAATTCCTGGGTACACATAGGTAAAAAGTTTATATTTCCAGCTAAAAACACTGATACGTTCAAAGTGTTAGTTCTGGTCAGAATACAAAATCAGAATAGAGACGTAAGAACTAAACTGTTTCTATATATTGCAATGGGAAAACAAAACAGCGTGCTGCCCAGGAGTAGAATACAGTCATTCAGGTGACTGCACTGAAAAGTAAAATTTACCAATTTCTCCCACCTATTCAGTAATTTCAGATAACAAATTAATGAAGAATTAGCTTGTGACTACACAGTTTTTTGAGTCTATTTTGCAAGACAGTAATTTGAAAGTAAGTTCTTTTAAAAGCAAACTAAAGAACAAAACATCACAAACCCTGTATTTTTTACCTTAAACTCTGTATTTTCAAATTCTCTGTTGTTCTGGCTTAGACAAGTAAAGATGACAACAGCATTTGGCTTTATGATAATATACTTCCATTTTTGCACAAAGTGAGCTGTCTAATAAATCACTAGAAAAGCCCTTCAACAATTAAAAAGTAAAAGCTTGTTTCAGAAAGAGACGTGCAATTTTATGTAGCAGCTTTCAGAAATAAAAGTCAGTTAAAAAAAAAGCGCCTTTGTTCTCAAACATTTATGTCTCAGATTAACTTTTAAAGTCTTCAATAAATCTTCAACATTGTTCAGATATAAAACATAAACATGAAATGTGGCAAAAGTCGACAAGTTAATTTATTGCAGCCTGTAATCAACAATCTAGGCTGATCTTCACAAAAGATAAACTAGAAAACAGATGCTCATTCTGTGGAGGAGATAAAAGCAAATGGGAAACTCTGAAAGTGTTCCAGAAATGCAAATGTATACACCATTTGTGCTAAAGGCAACACCAATATTCTTCCTTAAACGAGGAAATATATCAACATGTAAGAACAGGGAAGTATCTCTCTGTCAGCAGAAAGCACAGAAAACATTGCCCATGATGAGTAAGCAATCAAACTAGAAACAAAATGGCAACAAGAGTTACACAGTACATTAATATTATCTTCATTGTGCTTGTATGCCACAATATATAGAGGTTGTAACCCAAAGGATATACAGTGAACAACACTGTCAGGTGTCTGATTTCCTATCTACAAGCCCAATACTACTACATCATCCTCATATTCTGAAACCTCCATTTATGTTCCACACTTTTCCCTCAAGTTTCCCAAACTGCTTCTACATCACATTCAGCTCATGCACTTCCTTTATTGCCATGCCCTTCAATTCCCTTTTCTTTCCTCTCCTTTGCCACTATATGCAACTCTCGTGCCAGCAAAGCACCAAGCAGCACAGCGTGGCTCGTCTGGAGTGATGAGTTTTCTCAGCAATTAGTAAATATTTAATGACTGATATTGAAGGCCAAATAAAAAAAAAAACCTTAAGCTCAAGTCACAGCCTTTTCTTGAGGAGCCCAGGGAAGGGACCACCAATTTGGGTGTCTTTAGATTTTCACAAAATACATACATATTTGGAGCTTTTAAGACCTCTACCTAATCCATCAAATCAGTCAACAAGCTCCAAAAGTTAATGCGGGAACTGAAAAGTACACTGTGTGATCAGTTGTCCCTTCAGGTAATCAAAGAAAAATGCTGTTCCTTTACTCGTCAGATTTTGCTTACAGAAGTCAGGTGGTTTAAAAAGGAAAAGAAAAAAAAGGGAATGAAGTGTAATTTACATGTCGGCAGAAGATGAATTTACATTTAGAACACTGAAAATAAGTGTTCTGAATGTAAATGCAACTGCTCTCTACATGGAAATTACACCTGCTACAATAAGTGTTAACTCCAGATCTCTTCACTACATTTCTTGTCAAATATCTAAGGCTGTAAATTCAAGTTCATTCTGATATTTTAGTACTGCAGATTAACTGTTCTAAATGCTAATCTCAGTAAACAGCTTCCATGACCAACACAACTAGTACCTGCTCACTCCAGAGAGCTTTTACAGAACTCTGCTTGAAACATATTTTCAGTACATCCCAAATCTATTTAGCTTTAACATGAACAAGCATAATCATGGGTTTTTTTTCTTTAGTTTTTCATAAAACTATACAACATATTCATTAAAAACACCGATTCTTCAAAACTCTGACAGATCCATATTTCACAGAGTCATGTTGGGTAAGTCACTTACTTCCCCCATGCAACCCATGTACATTATCACATTTCAACTGCCACTGCCTAAATTAAGTATGTACATCTATACTCCCATTTCACTTTTGATAACCAGAGCACTTATAAATTGGCATTAGGACCCTGAATTCAAACATTTTATAGTTATGACAAGACTCCACTGCACAGTAAGTATGCTACTGGGCAATAAATGCCATTCCCCAATTCATTTTTGAACAATTTAAGATCTTAATAATCAAAAAGAATATTATCCAGTCTCTGAGGAAAGATGCACAGATGAGTGATAAGACAAAGTAATACATCTTCAGAGAAAAAGAATGAAGCGTAACTCATTGTTCTTGTTATGAAAGGGTAAAAAGTGCAATGCACCTCTGCCTGATGAAAGCTGTACGTATCAGGAATGTTTACTGTATGCTTCCTAAAATGTAGGAGAAAATCAGAACAAAAACTAATTATTAACACAGGGCAGCTATAATAGGGGTCACAAACCTACATTTTGGTGTGTACGGAAATGCCTTTCCCCAGAGGGATAAAGTTCCTTATAGCCCACTTCTGCCGTATCCAAACACAATTCTGGCTTTGCTAGGCAGATCCACTTTTTCATCACTTACATTTCATAGCAAAAGTGTGCCCTGGAGCTACGATTGTGAAAGGCAAACAATAACTCATTTCATAGCTCTTGCTTAAGTGTGGAAAGTGAATTCTTATTTATTTCCCCAAATCAGACAGAAGTGGGACATATGAATATGTTTGTCAAGTAAAACCTGGGAGAGGCCCAAGAACACTTGAAGGTGTCAACAGGACTTGGCAGGGCAAAAATCTCTTTAACTTCTTCTGCACAGAGAACAGGACAACCTCTGTCGTGCTGAGGAAAGTACCTCACCTTCTTGCTGAGCTCATTTCTGCTCTCACATTCCCAGGCATGAACTGCAGTCAAAGAAAAAAATAAACCCCACAGCTTCTTTTTTCATAGCGATTCATCAAGATAGTTGCATCTTTTTGCAGTATGATGAGTGCCTAATTACAATGATTCAGATCTCTTGTCACCTTCAGGCTAGACTACAGATAGCAATGGTTTTTAACCAGAGCTGATAGTGAAAATGAACTTGACACAGCACGCAATGGTTTGTTAAGCATGATATAATATTAAAAACATGACTCCCCCTTTTAATCTAGCCAGGAGGAGGAAAAAATCACATGATTTTGAGTTCAAAGTTGCTAAATCCCTTCTCCAGCAGGGGAACATGCTTGTCTGATTACATTTTCAGGTTGAATGCATTTGTCACTCTATCACCCTTCTCCACATTCAGTCCTGTTTTGAGCCCTGTTGGCTTCAGAAAGTTCTTTCTCCTCCTAATTTTGCTGTAATTTCTCAGAAATTCCTTCAGCTTACTACTCATTTTTCTTCTTGCAAAAAGTTTATGTGCAGGCTGGGCCCTCTAGTGCATCTTGATGATAATGCACTGCATTTCCCAGTCCTTTTGGCATTCTTTTCCTCTGCCAAGAAACTTCTCAAAAAGCATCTACTTTGTCTATGTGTCTTTCACAAATGGACTCTATTTGCACTTGTATAACCTCAAAAGAAGCAGGAGCTGACTGAGTGATAGCCACTCCAGTTGTACTGTTGCTTATTGTCAAGACTCAAGCCTTCAGCCCCATGAATGGCACCTCCTACTAACCTGGTGCAAAATTAGCAGGAAGAGCCCACCAGGAAACTTGAGAGATACAAACTGAGAAGCAGGTTCCTCACCAGGGGCAGAAGTTAAGGAATGAAACCTGCCTAATAACTTTAAATACAGATCCTTTATGGGGACTGTGATCTGCACTGTCCCTTGAGATCAAAAGACAACAATGAGGTGCATACACGCACACATGCATGCACGCACGCACGCAAGGCCTAGGTGGGAAACTGAAAACAACTTCAGATCCTTAAAATATGTTCATCTTCTGGTTAAGCCAGAGAACAAACCCCTGAGGCTGTAATTCTCTCAGTTGCTATGCTGCATGTCTTATCCAATCCAATCTAAACCTTCAGCATTTAGAAAACCATCTTGATAGTCCTGTATCACAAATTTTTTGATTCCTCAGGTTCTATTCCACAGTCATTAACATAATTATTCATATAATCTCAAACCATTTGCTCGTCTTTCGCTTTTAGTTTCTAAGGTTAAAAAAGACCTTGCTAACAGGCAAAACTGGAGATGGTTAAAATGTTTTAAATAAAAAGCTGCAATTATATTTAAACAGATACTTTCATGTCACTTAAAGGAGGGTTCTAAAGTAATAAGTGTCATGTTTTTAAAATAAGCAATACTATGTACATAGCCAAAACTTATCCCAACCAAGCTTGCAATAGTCCAGGGGAAAAACTATACCAAAACATAACAAAGAAGCTGGCCATGGTACAATTAATATGAATACTAGAATTATGTGTATTAATTCTCAAGACAGCATATGTAGCTTAAGTATGCCCTCTAAATTGATAAAATCATCAAAGATCAACAAACATAGATATGAATGTCCTCTATATGAATGACTGCTCTTTACACTCTGATGAATCTTTTCAGCCACAATCATTAACAAAAAAAAAGGAAGTCTGATTGAACAGCAACCCTCGGGTATAGGCAAAGTTACACGTTTTGTTACAACTTCCCAGGTTACTGCAAAATTCAGTGCAGCTCTTGGTTGTATCAGGTACAGTCTACGTTTCCAAAGAAATTGTTTAATGACAGATTTTTAACTTCTTAGTTTTTTTAAAAAGCATCTGCCAGCAAAGGCCTTCCCAGTTTTGAATCAGAAAATGTCATCATAGCACCCTGTAACTATCATAGAGCATGAGAAAACAGCATACAAGTGACCAAGTTTTCTGAAAGAGGCCTGGAGTTACCTGATGAAACCACAACAAGGCAGAAGCATTCTAAAACTTGCTTAACTTTCATCTCAAGATTCATTTAAACTCTACTTTTAAAACCCTCAAAAAGTGTTCATTACCATTCCAGCCGTACATTTGATTTGCAATCAACAGGTGTGACAGAACATGAACAAGCGCCTGAAAACCAAGAATGGCCTTACGTTAAACTGTTGTAGACCAGTTTAACATTAGGATGAAACCTGTCCTGACTGATTTTAAAATAAAAGAGAGTTAAATTCAAACCATTGACATTAAGCATAACAGAACAATATTTAGGGTTTCTCTGTGAATTCTGGTAGTAAACCCCTAGATGTGGTCAAAGAAATTATAAATCTGCATTTGTTATCTGGAAAACAAAACAATTACAGTAATTTTCTGCTATTACAAGTAATTGTCTTTAATTACTTCAATAAATTACTTCATTGTCTGAAAAGACAGGATGTCAGTGTGAATAGCAGTGGTTCAGCACCCCCAAATTACCAACAACCATTATAATAGGGCATGTTCTCTTTATTTCCTTCCCCAAAAAAGAGGATTTGAGCTCTCACAGAAGCTTGATTTTATACCTTAATATCACACAAAACCAAAAAATCGAAATAGAGTCATCAGAAAGACAATTTCAAAAATTCCAAGTAGCATGTTCAGGTCTACGTTTGTTCTTTGCATTTGCATATCTTTTAATTATCAATCATTTCACAGTTTAACCCATTCTTTTTACCAACCCATTTCTCATTTGGCTCCAATTTACATCAAAGATGAATGTTAATATAATGGAATTATAAATTATATATTATATGGAAATATAAAGGTCACTGTGCAAACAACCTAAGTTTGCTGGCAGGACCTATGACCTAATGGGGCACCCACACTGGAGCAGTCTGTTCCTGAAGGACTGCACCCTAGGGGAAGAACCCATGCTGGAGTAGTTTGTGAAGAAATCCAGGCTGTGGGAAGGATTCATATTGGAGAAATTTGTGGAGGACTGTCTCCTGTGGGAAGGAGCCCACACTGTAGCAGAGGAAGAGTGCAAGGAGTCCTCCCCTGAGAATGAGGGAGCAGCAGAAACAGCATGTGATGAACTGACCATAACGCCCATTCTCCATCACCCTTGGGGGAAGGAGGTAGAGAATTCAGGACTAAAGCCCAGGAAGAAGGGAAAGTTGGGGAAAACGTGTTTTAAGATTTAGTTTTTATTTTCTCATCCTAGTGTGACTTGACGGATAATAAATTAAACTAAATTTCCCCAAATTGAGTCTGTTTTGCCTGTGATGGTAATTGATGAGTGATCTCTCTCTCCTTACCTTGACCCATAAGCCTTTTGTTTTCTGTCCCCTGTCCACTTGAGGAGCAGAGACAGAGCAGCTTTAGTGAACACCATATGTCCAGCCAGAGTCAACCCATTACAGCTTCATCCAGGATTTGTCACTTAAGGACACTGTTTAAAAATGCATTAATTCTAAGCAATTTGGAAAGATCTTGTCTCAAATCAGAGCTGTAACTGACCAGCTGCAACAGTTGGCTCTTTCAATTTCCTTCACGTGAAAGGAAGCAGCAAGATTTTCACCATTTTCCTTATTATTTTATTTTTAAGCAGAAGGCCAAAAGCATAATCTCCACAGTAATCCATGAAACAGATGACAATTATTACATATATATGAGAAAAAATGCAGAATTTTCATCTTCTGCTTCCTTGCCCCATTCAGCAAATACTGCATGATTTCCTTCCATGATGACAGCGTTTCTTTGATCCCAGCAAAGACATTTTTGAAAAAGGAAGTTAGAAGTAAGTGTAGAACAACTAACTTGCACAACTTCAATTACACAATGACAATTACTGCAGCTCACCCATGACTAAGGAGTTTTAAAACACACAGCATGCCATCTTCTGAAAACCCAGCAGCAGCACCTTCCCAGGTATGCCACTCCTGTAGCTTTATGCAGCGCCTGCACATTTATGTCCTTGAGTTCAGAGTGACTGATCACCTCAGCACAGCACATATTTTAAGAGAACATTGATGCTGAGGTTAGCACTTATTTGCTGACATTATAGGCAGCACAGTTTAATAGGCTGCTTTTTAAGGAATGTTCAACTACCTGCACAATGGCATAATTTCAAGATTACTGCAGTGCAGTTCAGTCACACACTAGAATTGAACATGTTGCATAGTGTTGTCAGTTAAGTCAGAAAATAAGCACAACAGCAGTGCGGTTAATTTATTAAGTCATGTACTGAATAGGGGTATGACTTGATATAGAGCAGAGTCAGAAAGGCCACTTGGGGGGGTCTAAAATCATATATTAAAAATTCTACACACAAAAGAAAGGAACACAAAAAAACACTTTAGCATAAGAAGAAAAGCAATAAAGTTAAACATTGTCACTGACATATGCCAAGTCTAGCTAAGTCTTTAAGGAAACTAAATATTTAATGTTCCCTTTTATAAAATGTAAAGTAATCAATTTATTCTAAAATCAAATAGTTCCCTGAGGAGTAAGGTCTGCTTACTACCTAATACTTACTCAAATGAAACTGCCACCAATGCTACTGTTGCATCATCTCTCTGAATGAGAGATTTTATGCAAGAATGGCACTGCGTTATAAGTTTTGTAGTACCAATCTTACCCTGAATTCTACATAAACAGACCTTTGCAGCCAGCTGAAACAGTAATAAATTTCACAGCTCTCCTAACAGATAGAGGACTTTGCCAGCAGCATTCAGTGAACATTCTGAGCTTTCACATAAACTCTGTCACGAGTCGCACCTCATTTACTGAAATGACATCATTAAGAATTTTGTCTTGATTTTAATGTATTAATTACATTTACCAGGGTACTCTTTCAATATATAAAAATTATTCATACTTAAAAAAAAAGTCTGCTTCTTCATATGTAATGACATGGACTGTCACAGGAGGTACCTATTCACCATTCTGCATTGTGTGACAGCCACATCTTGTGCCCTGTAAGATCACAGATCGTCCTGGAAGCTATGTTGAGGCATATGGATGACAGGGAATTGATAGGGATAGCAAACGTGGCTTCACAAAGGGCAAATTGTGCCTGGTGAATCTGGTGGCCTTCTACAATAGAATGACTGCAGGAGGAGACACAGGAAGAGCAACTGATGTTATCTACCTTGACTTCTCTAAGGCTTTTGACACAGTCCTACAGAACATCTATGCCTTTGAATTGTAAAGATATGGACTTGACGGATGGCCACATCCAAGAAGTTGCATGGGCAACCACTCAGTGGAGCTTCAAACGGAGATCGATAACAAATGGCAACCTACAGGTGTCTGTTCTGGGACTAGAACTGCTCAGTATCTTCATTAATGACATAGTGGGATTGAATGTATCTCAGCATGCCTTCGGATGACACCAAGCTGAGTGGTGCTGTCAATACTTCTAAGGGGCATGATGCCATCCAGAGGGACCTTGGCAGCCTTGAGAAGCAGGCCAGTGTCAACATCATGAGGATCAACAGGGCAAAGTGCAGGGTCCTGCACCCAGGTTGGAATAATCACCAGAATCAGTACAGACTGGAGGATGAATGTATTGAGAGCAGCCATGCAGAGAAAGACTTGGGAATGCTGGCAGGTGAAAAATCAGGTATGAGTGCAATGCCTGCTTGCAGTCCAGAAGCCAACCATTTCCTAGGCTGATTAAAAAGAATGATGAAAAAGAAGGTCAAGGGAGGGGATTCTCTTCTTTCCTACTCCACTCTCGTGAGACCATATCAGTAGTATTGCATCCAGCTCTGGGTTCTCCTAGCACAAGAAAAGAGTGGACCTGTTACAGCAGGTCCAGAGACAAACCACAAAAAAGACTGGAGTGATGGAGCAGCTCTTCTATTAAGAAAGGCTGAGAGAGTTGGGGTTTTATCCTGGAGAAGAGAAGGCTCTGGGGAGACCCTATTGCAGCCTTCTAAAACTTCAAGGGAGCTTATAAGAAAGAGACTTTTTACATGAGGATGTCAAGTGCAAAAGGTAACAGTTCTAATCTGAAAGACAGCAGATTTAGATTAGACATAAGGAAGAAATTCCTTATTATGAGGGGAAATTCCACCGTGACTGAAACAGGCTACACAGAGAAGCTGTGGCTGCCTGGCAGCATTCAAGGCCAGGTTGGACAGGGCTTCGAGGAACCTGCTGTAATGGAAGGTGTCCCTGCCTGTGGCAGGGGGTGAGAGCTAGATGAGCTTTAAGGTCCCTTCCAATCCAAACCATTCTATGATTCTATAATATAAGCAGTAGGAAATTCATTGCAACTCACTGCATTACATTCACTGCATCTGGCAAAGATACCGGAATTAAAGCTGGCAAAACAATGGATTTGGAATAATCTACTTAAATACACAGCCCAGGTAAGAAGGAGCAGAAATAGCTTCGTACGACAGCACATCAAGCTTTAAATTTGCTTCTGTTTTTTTGACACTACTATCTAAAGAACAGATACTTCATATAACAATTACCAAAGAAATGCAATTACAGAATTTTTTTATTACAATAAAATCGGAAATACAGCCATGTAATAAGACCAATTTTGACGTCCATATAGACTTCTTCTTTCAACATATAGATCTTACACATTTTACAAGCTTTCCATTTCTCAAGCAAGACAGGCTCAATATTTACAAAACTAAATTGCCCTCCAAAACTGCAGAATATTCTTTAAGGGTACATTTCTTAAGAGTTTGGTCATTTCTGTCCAAAAATTAAAAAAAAAAAAAAAATTAAGAAAATCATATACTTTTTTAAAATAATGGTGTTATTACCCCTATGTGGATACTCTTGCCTTCCAAGAGATGCATTCAAACAAATAATTATCTCTCAGAGTTTATATAATGACAACTGCATCTACAAGGTAGCATCTCACTCCACTTGCCTGAAGTTTAGGTACAACTGCCTGAGACAAACTATGACAGAAAAACACCCTATCAACCATCAGTATGCCTCAGCTCCCGTTAAAAGGTATGTGGTAATTCAGAGGCCAAAAGTGGCCTTGAGCAGGAAAGCTGATGTCACAGAATCACAGAACAGTTTGGGTTGGAAAGAACCTTAAGATTATACAGTTCTAACCCCCATGCCATAGGCAGTGACACCATGTTACCCAAGGCTCCGTCCAACCTGGCCTTGAGCACTGCATATGTCCACCAGCACTCCAATGGAGTTGCCACCAGGTGCAGCATGTACTGCACTAGGGCTACGATATTGCACTAGCTTTCATTACAGATCAGTGAGGTTAATTTGCCAAGAACTGAGTCTAGCACTGCATTTAAACTAATGATATGGTTAATGAAATTTTCTCGTGTCCCACATGGCTACATTGTACAAACAGGTTAACGTATGCATGATAATACAGGTACACTTATACTCATAGACCTGATAACCACTTCATGAAAGACAAAACCATTTATTAAATTGCATTTATTATGCATCTTAAACCATCTGAAGCATGCTGTTAGTTTGAATTCTCTCTGCAGTTCTGAAGTCTTTAAATCACATTTCCCCCCAGTCTCATTTGTCAGGCAAGTCACAATGGTCCAATTTCACAGGGAATTGGCCCACTATTGTTAAAAAACCTGCTTCTCATTAAACTCTAAGCAGGTATCAAGTATCACATTATCTACATCTTCCTGGACACTACTCTGCCTCTACCAGCCAAAAGTGCAAACAAAAAGTTGGCTACAGGTGGAAAAGAACCCTACTATTTTTCTAAAAACTGATGTTCATAATTTCCCAACAGTAACACACCACTTGTCATTGTTCTGCCACATCCGTATGAAGATAGGCTGAGAAAGTATCTAAAGAGAGCCTATAGGGATGCTGGGGATGAACTCTTTCTTAGGGACTGTAGCGATAGGACAAGGGGTAATGGGTTAAAACTTAAAGAGGGTAAGTTTAGATTGGATATAAGGAAGAAATTCTTTACTGTAAGGGTGGTGAGGCACTGGAATGGGTTGCCCAAGGAAGCTGTGAATGCTCCATTGCTGGCAGTGTTCAAGGCCAGGTTGGATATAGCCTTGGGTGACATGGTTTAGTGTGAGGTGCCCCTGCCAATGACAGGGGGGCTGGAACTAGATGATTTTTAAGGTCCTTTCCAACCATAACTATTCTATGATTCTAAGTTTAATAATGGCTTTGCCAAATTAACCAGTGCAGAATTGTGCAAATATATCTTTAAATCCCATTTTTGCTCGCATATTTCCTCTTAAGAGTGTATTTCTCTTCTGGTTTGGTGTTTTATATATTTACAAAGATATTCTAAAGTTTTGTTTTATTAATAAAAAAATTGCATAAAGTGAGAAGAACTTCTGTGGTAACTCTGGGATCTTATAACTTGTAAATTAGCAATGAAAGCACTGAGATAAGTCTTTGGAAGTATATTTGAAGTTTTAATGAAAGAGTCAGATTACAAAAAGCCATAGTGGGAGTCTTATATAAGGAAGCTTTAAAGTTAGTTGCAATGTATTAAAAAACAACATTCAAATAAATTATTTTTCACTGCAGTATGCCAAGTTTTTGGAGATAGAATTAAAATTGGGCTTTCATTTTAGACCAACTAAAGCATAACATTAGACTATAATACTGCATATACTAGTGAGATCCAAATGCCCACGGTGTTGCAAGAGAACATTTTCCCTCAGGCATTTGAAATTTAATGCTTCTTTAATATTCTCTGTTGGATATTGTTAGAATGGAATTTCAAATATTTCCTGCAATTTGAGTTAAAGATTACTGAATAATGCTGAGAAGCAAAAAATTCTTGAAGCGTACATCTAAAGCTGGCATAGTAGCTTAATGTCCTGTTGTTTCTTGCTTTAGCAAAATTAATTTCTACAGTCTTCAACCATGAGTTCAAGCACCACCCGGAGATACAAACCCATAATTTAACTGTGGTGTATTTCTAGCTCCCTTGACTAACACACTGAGGCTAGACCTTGTTTGTTAGACAGCTATAAAGGGAAAAGGCCTTTTCATAGCAATACTTTATAGTCTTCTAAGTCAGAGCGGGCAACTTGAAAAACAGTTATCTTGCCATTTTACAGTTGTAAATAAATGGGATTACCTGTCATGAAATAGATGTATATGGGTTTGTTTGCCCATATTAAAAAGTATATATTCTACTGTATAGTAAAAAGTAACAGCTTTTCAATAGGACTTAAAGTATCCAATTAGGATCCAACCTTTTCACCATACACGTGTTAATACATTACCACAGTTACTCAACACAGGTAAGGTCAGACTGCAAATAAACCTAACAAAAAGGCATAGCTGTATCATTCTAGAAACAAATGAGAAAAACACTAACTATAATCCTGATTCCCTTTCCTTGGTTACTTCCTGGAGAAGCCTCCTTCATCCAAAGATGCAGCTACGTTCTCTTCTATCATTTGCATCCACAAAAAAAAAAAATAAGCGGTCACACTCCTGATTTTGTTCCATGCCACAGTTACCTTTATTATTCATACTGGGCACATACAGAACCACTCCTTGGCTCTCTCCTACAGAAAGCCTGCCAGTTCCCCCCAGAATGGCTCAGAACACTGCTTCAGACAATATGACTACCATGACGAGTTCAAATGAAGTAATACCCCCACACCATCACAGCTGGATAAAGCAATTCTAAATGCCTTCATAACACGCCCAGAAGTTTTAAACACTGGTTTTCTTACAGCATGAGACTGAGAATCATTGTTATGGGTTCTAACACAATTCTTGTCAACATTCTGAACTGAAAGCCCAACAAAAATACATATTGCATGCTTTGGAGCCAGAGGAAACTCAAAAGTTATGTAGCACTGGTATGGCAAACAGACTCAGCTGGAATCATGGGTCTACACTTTCATTAAAAGAAGGCGACAGTTTAGCTTTACAGTGTGCAACTGATTGAATACAAGCATGTGGAGAAATTGAGTATTTGTGCTTACATGAGCAGAATGAATAAATACAATTTCCTCTTTCTTTCCTCAAGGATCAGTAAAAACATTGAATATGTAAAGTACTATAAGCAACACCAAAGCCATCCATAGTCTCTCTACTGCTGCATAAAAAACAATTTGGATAAGGTTTCCAAAAGTAGGACAGATACCAAAATAAATCTGTGAAGCAGCAGTCAAGCCTCCACACAAAAAAACAAACTGTTTAGTTGGCTCTTAAGCTTATAACTGATAAGTTCATGTTCTAAAAGTTATGTTTCACATACGAATTATGTCATTAAGATACAAAATTAGTGGTATTTTCCTTCTGCAAAGAGTTAGTTTTTAAACAATTAACTTTAAAAAGTCAACATTGTAAGACATCATTCTCTCTCCCCAGGTATTTCTAGTGAAATTTTCTTTAAAACACCACTGAATAATTGGGGGGAAAAAAGGGAGAAAAACTAATTCTGGGTAATGGCAGCTCTATAGTTTTGTAGAACACGAATTGTTTACACAGGTTATCTCTTCTTTAGAAGACCAACCTGCCTATTCTAACTGGCTTTACAACACATCAACACTTTCATGTTGTTTAATAAAATAAGAAGTAACTGAATGAAGAAGCTATTGCATAATACCAAGATAATTTCAGATGTTCATAAAAAAGCAGATTTTCATTGCTCATATGCTCACAGCTAATGCATTAACATGCCAATTTTACTGAACAGGAACATACCAAAACAGGTTGGTACAACATTCATTCAAAAGAAGCAATGTGATGTATGTGCCTTGGAAACTCACCATATCAATACAACAATTTCATCACACTCCAAAAAATCCAATTAACCAAGGAAATGTACCATTTCTTGTGATCAATGTGGCATTCGTTTTACATGTGTCTCTAACCTGACATTCTTCTTGTTGCATTTCAATTAGGAAGTCCTGTTTTCCAAGGCAATTGCTTTATTACTTTTATATAGTCTGCATGGAAAGAAATCTCATTAGACACACTTTAATGAAAGTGTTTCAAATAGTTAACTAATTGGAAACCCACTTAGCATAACAGGCAGACAGCAAAGAGAACTTTCTGCTGTACTCATGCCATTCTCCTATTTTCAAAGGATGCTTTTACTCCTCCCATCTCTCTATTTCCCATCTCACTATGGTTTGCAAAAGCCTCTTAACACCTCAGCTCACCTACCATGGGAAGAATACTTAATTCACTCAGAAGTTACAAATCACATCCATCCTCCTCCACACACTGCAATTAGTCAGTAGAAAGTTCATATACATTGCCACAAAGTGTCTGTTCAACCAAGAAACGTGTGTTAAGGTAAAAGAGAATCCAGCAAGACTATTTCTCATGCACCAGTAACACAATTTTTCTGTTCTTTTTGATTCAGGAATCAACTGGACTTACAGCCAACATACCAAAGGGTTTGTGTGCATATGTGTGCGTCTTGGTTGGTTTGGTTTGATTTTTAGCAGGGATTCTCTATACCCTGTACTTTAAGAACTGTGAGAAGAAAATCCTCCAAAAACATTTCACGGATGGTGGATGATGTTAAATCTTTGCCTACAACAGGGCTGTGCTATACCACAATCCCTAGTCAGTGATGGAACCCTGGAATACCTAACTGCACTCCAGGCACTGGAGGCCTGTGAGTGTGAGACCAATCACCTCAGATCTAACTACACACAGACAGCAATGGAGGCCTTTACTGTTAGTGTCCTCTATCAAACATACAGTAACTGTTTATGTTATTAACTTAATATAGAAATAATAAAAAAGAACTTTCTGGTCACAATTTTTATTAAGATTTGACTCATTAAGAGTTCATAAAGATTATTAATACACATTGCAGGATATCATTTGTGTCTTGTCATAGTAGGCACATGAGGACAGAATGTTTTATGCATACCATCTACCTATTAAAAATATACTAAAGGTTGTATAAATCAGTTAATGAATGATTAATTACCTCTAATTATGTAAAAAGCCAGTTCAATTATTAAGAAGTAAAAATGAAACCACAGGATAAAACGAAACTAGTTCTATAGAAGGTAAAATTTCTTTTTAAGAAACTTTTGTGAACCACAGCAAAAAAACTCAACCAAAAGAAAAGAACAGGGTTATAAGCAGAATTTCTGGCTATGTCAGTTTGACCATACCATTTCATGTCTACGCATTATCACATAACTCTGAAGTTTCAAAATTAATAGTGAAAAATTAGGTTTGGACATTAGCACAGAAAAATATGTTTCAAAATATAAATTCTTAATGAAAATGTGTCTATTTTTATTTTTTAAACTAAGATTTTGACTGTTCTTGCTTACATCTGTCTTTATCTTTTTCAAACTCTACTAAAGATTTCTCACATGCTTTAAGAAATAGCTTTTGATCCTCTTAATCTCATTTCAGTATTTTTTGTAATGCCTTATTTCATTTCTGAAAAATCTCTTATTACTCTCCCACTGGATCATAATCCAGAAGACGCTCTAAAACAGTTCTGATTCTACTATTATTTCCAGGATTGAAACTGGCCTTTATAGTTTATTTGTTTACATAGAATCATGAAATGGTTTGGGTTGGAAGGGACCTTAAAAGACCATCTAGTTCCAACCCCACATAGTCTTAAGCATTTTAAACATTTTTATCACACAGACTTAGCTAGAAGACACATTTTTGTATTAAAAATTGTAAGTAAATGCATAAAAGAAAAACCACATTATATGTGGACACAATAAAAAGATAACTTTACAAATTAGGGAAAATTATGTGTAAAAACTTACCTAAAAAACATTCATCTGTTTCTACACGTGCAAATGAAGAAAACCAAAATTCCATCCAAAATACAATTAAGGAACACAGCAGCTGTTAAGAGAAAATAATTTACTTTAAACTCTATTAAAAAGAAGAGAAAGAAAATTCTGTCATCCTACACTCTAAAACTACTAGTTGTCTTGAAAAATAATACTTAATCCCCCCAAAATGGAAATTGAATAATTTAGACTATTGAGTATTGTTTAATTACACCAATTCCAAGTAATTCAATAGTTTTTTTTTTTTTAAGCAAAAGCTGTAAAATGTATTTCAAGATTAAACCGAGAGCTTAATCCATGTATACACTACATTTCTGTTACTTCTTTTACACATGTTTTCATTTATGCAAATCTGTATTAAAGCACTACACAAAAGAAAAATACTAATGAAACATGGGGGAAGCACTAAAGAATATTAAAAAATGGTACCTCGTGACTACCTCATTATCTCAAAAAAATACTGGCAGTAGAAAGCAAGAAAATCATGACAGAGTAACAAACTGGAGGAACTCTGAAGACAAAGTTGACAGGAAAAATAATATTCCATTTGGAATGAAAATATCCAAAACTTTGAAAAGTTGCTAAGAGTAATAGATCAGCAAAAATAAATCAAATATACCACACTTCTTGAAGATAAAGAGAAGATGGAAGAAGATTTCGAAGAGATTTGGAAGACTGGGATGCTTGAACTCAAACACTGTATGTTTACAGATTCCTACAGAGACAACAGCATCAGAAACACTACCAAGGACCAAAAATTCCTACAATATCAGAAATGTTTGCATCCAGAAGCAAAGGATGTATTTTAGAAACTAAAAGACACCAGGAAAAAGAGTTATAAAAAAAACAGATGGGAAGACAAAAGCATCACTCAAAAGCTTAACAAGTAGAAATAAAATCTAAGACAAGTAAGAATAGTGGAGTTGTTAAGTTTCACTAACTTTAAAAATCAGCTCACATTCACAGAAGGCAAAACTTTATGGTACCTTTACTTAAAATGGCACAAAAGACAGCGCAGACAGCCTTACACCAATTTAGCTCCATCGCAGACTAATTATACTGGGTAAGATTTAAAACAAACTGCCACACAAAAGCATTTACACATGGCTTTACAACATACTCATTACAAATCACTTTCAGTACAAGACCTGTTGTTATCTTCCAACACCAAGTAACTCAGGGAGCACAAGCTCAGCCAAGAAGACCAAGAATGAAAACAAGAGCCTTACCCACAGAAGAAAGTTCTATTAACTTAACTGAAATCTGCTAACCCCACTCAATCTGCTATGCTGACACACACAAATCAGTTTACAGCATGTTAATATCAAATCAGTTGAGAATTGATAAGCAATCAATTTAAACTGAATCCATTATGCGGAGTGGAAATTAGCTCATTTGTGTCCACATCAGATTGTGTGTACGTTTAAATCTTAAATAATTTTAAATAGTGTTAATTAAGTCTGTACAATGTCCGGGTGCAAAAAGGTTAGCACCACCAATGTAAAGCATCTTAGGACACTGGAATAATCTGACTGGAAAACAAGCTCCCTTCTACTTACCAAGCTTCTCTACCTTTCCCAGCAAGCCAGACCTCAGGTTTGCTTGCAGCTATATGCTTTACAAATTCATCCCCAGAAGGAATAAACTAGGTACAACCTTCATCTGTATTAAAAATGTACTGTTATTAACTCATATAAATCACTATAGTTTGATATTTTAAATACACTAAGTACGACTGTACCTTTTCATCTCTGACACCGCAGTCTGCTGTAGTGCAGAAGTTATCGGAGGTTCAGCTAGAGGCTTGCTCAAGCCACAGAAGGTTTGAGCTGTGGCATGAGCGCGGTTAGCAACAAGACGTGCTAAAACGAGAGCGCTTTTGCATGACAAGCATAAATATTTACACTTTACACCCACTGCCCTAAAGGAGTAACTTCTTATTTCCAAGGACTGAGGAAGAAATGGCGTAAGTGTACATGTTGTTTAGATCGTTAAAAAACCCAAACCAAGCACTAAAATGCAATCCACTATAAGGATTAGTGCTGAATTTATCACTACCCCTATAGAAATACCTTCAGACAAGTGAGATTTCATAATAAATCACAGAATTTGTCCAATAAGGAACCTCGCCAGGAAGCTCCTTACGTGGTCAGGATGTAAGAAAATAATCAAGGCGGTCTTTAATACCGCAACACAGTGTAGGAAACTGGGTTTTGCTGATGCTACTTATTCCAGTATCAGCCTCACTGCTGGCACAGACCCAAAAAGTTCACTGCAGTGAATTACCAAAAATACCACTAAATGAGTATTTTTATTCCTGTACAACAGCCCACTACTTCAGTCACGCTGCTGCAGCAGAATGGCACGGGTAAGCTCTCAGTTTTCCCCATTACAAGAGAATCAAAGGAAACGGCCGAGCGCAGCTCACGGGACTTTGGGAAGCTCTGTCTGTACCAGAAGAGAGAAGGTCCCCCCTGCGACCCCCACCTCTACCCGCTGGCCTCACTGAGGTGAGGCGGGAGCTGGGGGGGGAAGGCCCCTGCGGGCAGCACCCGGAAACAGCTCGGGACCGCCGAGCTGCCCACCGCGGGAAGGGCACGGCCGAGCCGCGCCGCCGAACCCACCGATCGCTCCGAGGAAAACGGGGGACGACGGGACCGGGACGGGGACCGGGACCGGGACGGGGGGGCACCACCAGCGCCGCTGCCCGCGCGGCCCGTCACCTAGCAACCACCGAAGCACCACCACCCGCGCACGCGCAGCAAACACGTACTCCCGCTGCGCTCGGCGTCCCCCGCCGGCGTCTGTCGCCTGGTACGCATGCGCATCCCTGACGCGCCCTCGATCCCCCTCCCCAACTCTGCCAGAGTGGCGCATGCGCAAAGAAAAACTCCCGCGCTTGCCGCAACCTGCGGGCTCTCAGCGCATGCGCAAGGAAGGAAGCAGAGTGTCACCCGCTAACGGCTCTGCGGCCTTTACTTCAATGAATGGGACGGGCTGGGGAGTGGGGACAGCTGTGAGCCAATGGCGCTCGGGGCGAGCGCGCCCCGGGGCACGCCGGGAGTTGTAGTTTTCAGGCGGCAATACGCGGCGCGGAGGAGGCTGCAGACGTGACTACATCTCCCAGCGTGCCTCGGGGCGCGCCCCGTCCCCGCTCCGCCCCTCCCGCGGCAGCTCCGCTCAGCTGCTCAGCGGCCCCGGTCGTGCTGTTAGAGGTGACCTCGAGGCTGTTGGACCCGCAGCTCCGCGCAGCCATGGTCGGTACCGCTCCCCGAGCCCGTGGCCCTTCCTGAAGGGGGTGGTTGGGTTGGGGTGACGGCGGGCTGAGCTCCTTCACCGCGGTGGTTGTGGCGAGGGGCTCCGCCAGGTGGAGGTGGCTGCGAAATGGCGCCGGCTCCCTAGCTGGCTCCTCCGCGAGTGCGTGGACGTGCGCTGGGCACCCAGGAGGAAAAGGGACCCGTTGGTCGCTTGGGGCTCCCCTCAGCGCCCACGGAGACCGCACCGGGGTCAGCTTCTTCCAGCCGGAAACTCGGGGGTCGGTGCCGGGCCCCGCAGTGCGGGCTTGGTATCGCCTTTGGCTTCTCTTCGCTGGCGAGCGGGGGGGGCAGCCTGTGGTCCCTGACGTCTTAATCGCGCCCTTTCCTAATGCCGGAGCCTCGCTGGTTAATCTCCATTACCTTCGGGAAGATAGGAATGCCTGTTTCTTCATGGCACGGGACCTGAAAGGTTTTGGATGCAGCTCGGTGTTAGCTCAAGGAAAAATGTGTGTAAAATGCTTTTCTCTTTTGTCTCATCCCTGCTTACTGTCAGAAATCCAGCTGTTTGTGTAGACCGCCCCAAAATGTCAAGGACTCCTGGCTCTGCCCTTTGGTTACACAGGTGGAGTGCTTTGCTTTTCTGTGGCATATAGATATATGCACACACACAAACCTGCACAGAAATCTTCCTATAGAACTCCAAAAACATGTCTGCATTTTTTAGGCTTTATATCCTGTTATTCAAACCTTTACTTTTAGTACTTTGCTGTAGAGAAGATTTTAGCACGCGGCTTGTTATTTCAGATATATCCTAAAAAAAGTACCAAAATCTGTAAATCTTATCTGTCCTACGTCTCCACTCTTTCCATCCAAAATATGGGTTCTCAAAAATGGCCACAATTCAGCAGATTTTAGTTTGTGCTTGAGCTTTCACTTTACTATCATGAATTTGCTGGTCTCCAGTCGCTAGATGAAACTTAATTTGGTATCCAGACTTTTAAGAATGTAGCAGTTTTTATCTTGCTTTCAGTATCTTAATTCATTTTGTGTGGGGCAGGGGCTTTAAACTTCTGAAATCATCTTGTCAATAGATGCAGAGTCTGTTTGGCAGACTATAGAGTTTTCAAGAGCTGGAGCTTAATGATTTTGTCTCATCAAGCAAGGTGGATTAGCTTAGTTGGCTTTGCTCTTCAGGAGTAATGTTGGTGATATTTTGCAGACAGTTTAGCAGTAATAATGTTTATGGAGATCTTTTATAACTGCTTAGCAATGTAAAGTCCATCAGTTGTGTTGACAGGACATAGATTTTTCTTGTGGTGAAATTTGATAAGATTGTGAGTTATTTCATTTAGTCTGTTACCTTTGAAACCTCCAGAATCAGTTTGCAGTGTAGTGTTACTTTCATGTATGGCACTAATACTTTAAGGTCTGCTCATATCATCAGTAATCATGGAGATAATTTGGGCACTGAATTCTTAAGCCAAAGTGTGTGCAGAGGGAGGGCTTTAAACACACAGCTTCTTCATCTGATATTGGAAACTTTCATCTGTGATAATTGAGGAAGGGGAGAAATCCTCCTATCTGCTGAATTAGAGGGGGAAGGGTACCTGGGGATACAATGTTCAATTAGGGTTTTCTCTTCGTTTTTATCATTTCCTTTACTGCTCTTCAGTTTCCTAAAACTTTTTAGTTATACATCAACTGTGTGTGAAGTGGGGAAGGCTTTGAAACTAAATAGTTCAGCTAGATGTCATTTAATTTGTCCTCTAGTTCTTGTATACAGTGAGTAAAGGTCACCTCTAGTTACCACAGCGTGCAAGTATTCTCATTGAAGCTCTGTGCAGGAGCCAAGTCACAGATTAAAGTGCCTGAACAGATTGTGTACAGCGTACAACTTCCACTGGGGAGCTACTAATTTCTCTGAACATCCAGCCTCCAAAAGTACCCTTGGATGCTTATTGATGCCAATATTTTCACGTGACGTAAGTTTTCTGGGGAGAGTTAACTGTATTTTGTGAGAAGCACAACATTCTTGGCTTGCTGATCTAGCTCTGAAATCGAGAGAGCATGAAAGTTATCTTGGTACTAATTGCTTGCAATTAGTGTGGGGGATTGGGTAAAGCTTGGATGTGAGTATGATGTACTGAAGGTTTGGAGAGATAAAACAAGTAGGCAGTACTCCTACCTTATTTTAGCTGATGTTTCTTCCTCCCTTCTCCAGCTGCAAATGGGGGCAGAACGGGAAGTAAAACAAACAAGTAAGCAAACACAGTAACATAATTTTCTTGAGAGGGTGAAGCAGATTCAGGCTGAAGGTGTTTTACTTTGTTTTTAAACAAGTGTAGATATGAAGTCTGTCTTTGTTAAAAAATGGTCCTACCTCTTGTGGTTGTTTCCCACTCCTTCCCTCTCCTGTTTACTAAATACTCACTATAAATGCTAGTGGATAGATTGACTGTTTTTTTATATTTAAATAAAATTAGTGTATAAAGTGCATACTGTGGAGAAAATTCTTGTTGTCTGCTCCCTGCTCTGTGTGCTACTTCAGTTAGATTTACCAGTTGCAAGGGACAAAGCCTAACTTCTTAAAATCTTAGTTCATATTACTGGCAATTCAGAAATCAATCTACAATGCCGTGTAATTCAAAGCAAATATATTCTGCTACTATCTGTGTGAGTTCTGGAGCAGCAAGATTTTGCAGCACAGTAATTTTCTAGCATTTATTTTCTTAAGTAATATGATTAGCTGCCTTAATAAAGCATTCATTGTGCCCTTTATGTTAATAAAATGCGTATTCTTCTTTAAAATATGATGAAAAACTGGCTTTAAAATTTGACACACCTGTTAAACTGTGCTGCCCACCATCGCTCAGATGCTATGGTACATTTGAAGGGTATGACTTTCCTACTCAAAGTGTACCAAAGCTAGTTTTGAGATCTTAAACTATCGAGAATTGATAGTTTGCTCTCCTTCCTCCTCCTCCTCATGGAGTTTGAAAAGGTTTGAGGGTGAGACTCACAGTGAGACAGGTTCAAAATTAAATAATGCGATTCAACATTGTAACCAGTAGCCATTTAACCAGGTATTTCAAGTGTCATTTCTATAATGGAGGCAGAATCATCTTGAGATCTAAATCTGCAAGTTCAGTATTTTAACTTCATCACTTAGGCTCTCAATTTATCCAGCATGTGGAAAAATGGGGTGGGTGGCCTCAATTTTACAGTTATCTAATGCTAGCGTGATGCAGCTGTTTTAGGCTGGTCACTTCTGCAGGGAAAATACACTCAAATCCCAAAATGGTTTTCCTATAAATATCGATGACAGGAATGTTGGTTGGAAAGGATCTCTAGAGGTCATCCAGTCTCACCTCTCTTGTTCTGAGTCTGAAAGTTGTCCAGCGCAGCCTGATAGAAAGGCTTTTGCCCTGCTGAATCATGTCATGTGCATTTCTTCATATGGGTCTTGAAAACCACTAAGGATGAAGGTTGCACAGACTCTCTGGGTACCCTGTTGCAGTGCAGCAGTACTGCCCTCATATAAAGAGTTTTTAGCTCTGTAGCCATTGCCCCCGTTCTATCTGCCACTTCTGAGGTGTTTGGCAGTGGTTATTTTTGTAGTGTTCCTTGAAGTTATAGTAGGCTGCAGTTAAATTGCCCCTTGTCCTCTCTCTCTTAAGGCCTAATGTCCTAATGCCCTCAGAGTCATCATACAGAACATGAACTTGGGGTACCAAAACTGGGCTCAGTATTCTATCTGTGACCTTGCCAGTGCCAGGTGAAATGACAGCCTTTACGCTGCAAGCTGTGCTTTGCATTGTGTAGTCCAGTATGCAATTAAATCACTTCAGACATAATTGAATGTGGAAAATGTTTTGTCCATAACTCAAATTACCAGCTTTTAATTATTGAAAAAGTAGGCTTGGCATTCCAGCAGTCTGGTCAGAGCCTGCTTTTTCCTCTCCTGTTGCCTGTAGGGGAAAAGGGAGACAAAAACAGGCTTACAAAATACTGGGTTATGAATGTCCTTTGGCATATATTTCTTTCCCATAGGATGGTTCCGGTTGGAAGGAATCTTTGAAGGTCATCTTGTCCAACCCCCCCTGCAAAGAGCAGGGTCATCTTCGCTAAATCAGGTTGCTCAGAGGCTTGTCCAGCTTGACCTTGAATATTTCCAGGAATGGGGCATCTACCACTTCTCTGGGCAGTCTGTTCAAGTGTTTAATCACCTTCATTGTTGTCCTTCTATTTCATCCAAATGTGCCCTTTTTCAGTTCAAAGCAATTATGCCATGCCCTACTGCAACAGGCCTACTAAAATGTTCATCCCCATCTTTTTTAGAAGCCCTCTTTCAGTACTGAAGGGCATTATAAGGTCTTCATGGAGCTTTCTGTTCTCCAGGCTAAGCAACCCCAACTCTCTCAGCTTTACGTATTTTCAATATGAAATAACCTTTGGATTTCCCTATGTCATGTTTCTGCTTAACAGAATGGAGGTTTGCTATAGGGTAAGACAATTTTCACACACACCCCCACATCCCTCATTTGTAATACAGCAACATGTTGTCAGTCTTCTTCCCAGTGTAGGAGTTCTGGGTCAGTTTGACAATGGACAGGTGTATTATAGATACTAGTGTCTGTGCTTGTCCATAATGTAGCTTTTGTCTTTGGTTTGGTTAAATTGCTGTGTAACAGTTTAGTGAGGCAGTACATTAAGTCCACTAGATTACTTGGTTTCTGGCATTCAATAAGACTTTGGGTGCAAGTAAGTATTCAAACTGCTTACTGGAAACAGCCCTCAAAAGTAACAGAATCTGGAAACTGGTGAAGTGTCACAGTTTGTAAAGTTTCTGTAGTAAGTTAGAAGTACAAGTGGGTACATATTATAATGCCTTATGTTAAAAAGGCAGTATTGTTAAAAGGAATACAAAGTTTTTTCAAATAGATTGTTATTCCTGGCATTTTGCAAGCTTTTCCAGGGAGAGCTCTTAAGGATATTTTTGGTCTGTTTCTGTAAAACAAATAGAGAAATTGCTGGTTGTTCTAGCAGAACAGAAGTATGATCTCAGGAGCCTGGGCCTGATTCATATTTAGGCACATGATTTCATTCAGGTTAAATTATCATAACTTTTTTTCTGCAGTAACTGCTAAATTTTACCACTCTCGGATGGTGTGAGCTTTCACTGTGTGGCTGTGGGTAAGTCTCTGTAATTTTCCTGCAGGGTGAACCTGTCAGAGTCCTGGTGACTGGTGCTGCTGGGCAAATTGCCTACTCACTGCTCTACAGCATTGCCAAGGGAGATGTGTTTGGCAAAGATCAGGTAACTCTTACACTGAATTGTCGCTTTTTTTCTGCTGCGTAGGAATCATAGAATGGTTTGGGTTGAAAGCAGTGTTAAAGATCATCTAGTCCCAATATCCCTGCCGGGGCCATCTTCCACTAGACCAGGTTGCTCAAAGGCCCATCCAGCCTGGCCTTCTACACTGCCGGGGATGGGGCAGCCACAGTTTCTCCGGGCAACCTGTGCCAGGGCCTCACCACCCTCATAGTAAATAATTTCTTCCTAATGTCAGTTTAAAGCCGTTCCCCCTTATCCTGTCACTACATGTTCCTGTCCAGATTCCTTGTGGGCCCCTTTAGGTATTGGAAGGCTGCTGTAAGATCTCCCTGGAGCCTTCTCTGTCTAGACTGAACAAGCCCAACTCTTGGGTTATTTTCATAGGAGTAATAAATAAGCTAATGTCACAACTGCAGTCTCTGAGGCTCCTTCTAGATACTCAGAATGATTTGCCAATATGCAAGTAGTTTATTCTTTAAATGGAGAAAATGAAATCAGCCCTTCTGTGTTATGCAGTCTTTCAGATGCTGGTCATGCTGGAGCTCTTCAGTTTTCTGTAAATGAATTTTAAGTTGTGCAGTTTCTTGTAGATAACAAGACAAAGTAATTTTCAAATCATGTTACACCTAAATTGGACTAAACCGTTTCTTTACAGCCTCTTGTTCTTGTGCTGCTGGATATCACCCCCATGATGACTGTATTGGAAGGTGTAGTGATGGAGCTGCAGGATTGTGCTCTACCGCTGCTGAGAGGTAGCCAAAAGAAATTTTCCTTATACCTATAAGATGCTTTAGTACAACTATTGGCATTTCTGAGTTTCTGTAGCTGTCAGGAAGTTAAGCAGAAGGAAATAGTGCATGATCCTTTCTTAATTTTCTATTTTGTGGAAGATGCTACTGTAATTATTGCAGTACTTCAGAGAAACCCCCAACCAAACTTTTGGCTATGACCCCTTCTAAAAATCAAACTTTCTTTGTTTTGAATTAAAGGGAGATGAAAATTTCAGTTATGTTGGTACTTGTCACTGAAAATTTCTTGTAAAAATGAAGAACAACCTATGTACATATGTGTATGTAACTTGGATAGAGACACGTGAAAGGTAACTCTTTTACATAGGTTTCTCCTGCATTTTCAGAATTTCTGTATGTAGTGTTAGATACATGTTTGTGTGTATAGACCATTTACTGGCACGTATTTAATCTGTCGATTAGTGCCAAACAACTATACTTGTAGTTTTGGAATAGGAAGGTGGTGGTGGTGTCGGATCAGGTTTTATACTGTTCATGAACCAAAGAATATTCCCATTAACACTTTGTCATGAGTATTTATCTGACTTAGATTTATTTTTTCCCCTCTTTCTTAGAGGTCATTCCAACAGACAAGGAGGAAGTCGCATTCAAAGACCTTGACATAGCAATTCTGGTTGGCTCCATGCCAAGAAGAGAGGGCATGGAGAGGAAGGATTTACTCAAAGCGAATGTGAAAATTTTCAAGTCGCAGGGTGCAGCCTTGGACAAGTATGCCAAAAAGACTGTAAAGGTGAATATGGAAACGGAATTTAAAAAGTTATCTCTCTGTTGAGTTATGTAAAGATCTAAATATGTTGCCGAGTGATACTGTGTAAGCAAGACCCTCTTCAGTGCAGGCATTCCTTTCCTTAAGCCCTGGAAAATACACCACAGTCAAGGTTAGATGAGATACAGTATGTGAAATAAGTAGATGGTTTGGTCCTTCATTTGTTTGGTGAAAAAGGTCTTACATTGTATTGCTGTGTTCCACACATACTCTGAACTAGTTAACACTAATTTTAAAAAACCTCTCCAAATTACATAAAAAAAATTAAAAAGCAGTGTTCTGTTCATTATCTCTCTTCTCTGGGAGAATTAAGTAATCTACATGCAGCTGCCTACTTCATATCCATCTATGGCTTCAACATAATGACCCTTAACTTCAGTATCAGTATGGAATTACAGCTGCACAAAAAAATCGTCTTTATTTAGGTTGTTTTTGTCTTGGTCTTTGGAGCATTGGAAGCTTTTAATTGTTCTCTCTTGGATTCCTTCAGCAAAGTTAATGGGATCATGTGGCTGCTCTCCTACTGCTCTTAATCTCAGGCCCAGACTCCGACTGTGCTTTGTAACTGACTTTTTAATGTCTGCTTCCTCTGCTGATGAACTTCCTACTGTTTCTAAAGACTTGTTTGCTTCTTTATACAGTAGTAATAAAAACTATCAGTATAACTGCAGAGTAATGGAAAATTTACTGAACTCTCTTTCAAAAGGGGAAATACAAAGGGAGGTTTGCAGATTATTGTGTGTGATTGAGAGTATATGGAGCTTGACATTAATCATTTTTTTGAGTCACATTAGTAGATGAAGGATGAATAAAAATCAGGTTTCCGTAGTAAGAAATTTTTCTAAGTTCAGGCAGTATTTTACTTCTAACTGCCTATGAACACTGAGATAAGTAACTGTTCTGGATTTCTTAATTATAAAGCAATTACATAAAGCACTGGCAGCCAATCTTGAAAGCATTTAAAAGGTGATGGTGAATTCACTGTGGACTAGCTAGTGTGTACGTATCTGGCTTTCCCTCTATCTATTAACATGAGGTTTGCAGCAAGGCTGTGGATCAGTGTGCAGATCCCCCTAGAAGTCTTGTTCTCTCTCATATTTGAATGTCAAATTATAAAGAAAATACCTAGGTAGAAAATATTCTTCTGTGCAGTTACAGGAAACTCAGTGACTGCGAACAATGCACATGTAAAAGAATCTTGTTGAGGACAACCAAGAGATTTAGAAAACTTAAGTTTATGATAGCTTTTTTGAAGGCAAAGGCATGTATTTCTATTGAGGGAGCTGTTTTGCAGAAACACCTTCTTCATCTTTCCACAGTCTCCTTACCCTATTTTGTTTTTAGGTTGTGGTAGTTGGGAATCCAGCAAATACCAACTGCCTGATTGCATCAAAGTCAGCCCCATCAATACCAAAGGAAAACTTCAGCTGCTTAACTCGTTTGGATCACAACAGAGCTAAGTCTCAGGTAAACAGGGCCTATTCAAAGTAGAAGGCTTTCTGTTGTCCCTGCAAAATACAAATAAAGCAATGCTTTCAAAGCAGCTTGTGAATTGAGAAGCTGAAGTTAATACAATGGACATCTTTAATTCCCAAATAGATTGCTTTGAAACTTGGTGTGACTGCTAATGATGTGAAGAATGTCATTATCTGGGGCAACCACTCCTCCACTCAATATCCAGATGTTAACCATGCAAAGGTAAACGTGAAAGGAAAGGAAGTTGGAGTTTATGAAGCTATAAAAGACGACAGCTGGCTGAAGGGAGACTTTATCCTGGTAAGAATAGGGTTTGTTTTGTTTTTAAGTTTGCTTCTGCTTTCTCTGAGCCTCATATGAAATCGGAAACTGTGAGACTGATTGACTTAGTGAAGCAGCTCTTTCTGTCTCACTGGTCATCTTCAGATAGCTTGTCTCTATTGGTTATTTGCTTTTGAAAAATTTAAGGTACTATGAAAACCTATGTAGATGGTACTGGAAAAATACATTTGGAGTGCTGAAATAATTCAAGAAAAAATTTTGATCATAGCTCAGGTGCAGCTCATTTGACATACAGGCACCATTGATATTTCACTGTGGTGACTTTTTGGGGGCAGCTTTGCAGATGAAGTGGTGTAATCTTCTGTTTGCTGCTCCCCTCCCACTGAAAAAAAAACAGCAGCTCCCGCCCTGTATGTGCATACATGTGCACATGCACACATACTTTCCAAATCTATATCTGTGGCCTTGTCACTAGCATTTCCAAAAAGTAATGTGAAAAATCTAGGAACACCTGAAGATGTATTATTGTAGGGTGATAATAAATAGTAATGCAGGGTGATAAAACAAAACAAAGCTATTAATTGATCATGAGCTACCTAAATGCAATATAAAACAAAACAAGCATTACTAAAGCTGTTGGTGAGTGTGACTCCCAAGTAGCTGTACTTTGGCTTAGTATTGTAATGTCACTAACATGCTAACTGCCAGGTACAAGAACTGTGCTTGGGACTGAGGATGTGTTTTGTCATATGATCATGCTCTTCCCTATCTTGGTTTTGGATATAGTAGCTTGTTCCAATTCATGTATTTTTGCTGCAGAATGAATGATTGTATGCTGGCAACCACAGTTCACGAACCAGAGTGTAAGCATAAGCCTGTCCTTGATCCTGCTTTACTTGACGTGGCTGAGGCAGTGTACTAGTGTGGCCTTCTAGCTACATCGTAATGTTGGTTTATGACAAAATGCTTTGCCTAAGGAAAAAGGATTTTGTGATTCTTTCTTTCTAGACTAGGGTCTGTTTGGTGTAGAGTCTTACCAAAACTTAGAAAAACTGTACCATTTAAGAACCTGTCCTAATTCTAAGAAGTGCAATTCTTAAATACAAAAATTCTAAATGTAAATGTGAGTAAAGGGAGGTAGGTTTAGCTGTCTTCAGGAATTAAATTAATTTTATGCATTTAATGAATGCTGCAAATAGCTCAATAAGAGCAGCAAGTAGTTCATGTTGGTATTCAGCAGAAAACATTCATTGCCAGTGTTGCTCCAAAACATCTGTGCTGTCACTGTAAATGAAGTCTCTTGGTGGTAAAAGCTTGGAACATCTGGTTAGTATGAGAGAAATCAGTGGCCTGCTGGCTGTAAAGCAGGTACTGAGAAATGAGCCAGTCTCTGAAATAGTCCATTACGTTCTCATCTTGGCAAAGCTCTTGTAGGTTGTATTTCCTGGATTGTGTGCGATGTTCATTTAGTGATAAAACTGTCTTGATTGATGAAATCAAATAATGATATAAGGCAGTCTTTCCTCATGGCATTTGCTAACTGTTTAGATAAAGTCATGATTTTGCCGTTTTACTATTGTTGTGTTTTTTTTTTTTTTGTTACTTGTAGACTGTTCAGCAACGTGGAGCAGCTGTTATTAAGGCTAGGAAGCTGTCAAGTGCGATGTCAGCTGCCAAAGCTATCTGTGATCATGTGAGGGACATCTGGTTTGGCACTCCAGCGGTAAGATGTTGCTGTTGAGTAACTGTGTTTGCTTAATGCTTGATTACATGCCTGACCTCAAGTGTGTATCTATGTCCAGAGGGGGAAGAATATGCCTTTTTCTGGAATAAAGTGTCATAGGAGATGCAGTAGATTGGAAATGACGATTTTGTTTACTTCTAGAAGTGAAAAATGTATTTATCTGTTACTTTTCTGGTTTCAGGGTGAATTTGTTTCCATGGGAGTAATTTCTGATGGCAATTCTTACGGTGTTCCTGAAGATTTGCTATATTCATTCCCTGTTGTGATCAAGGTAACAAGGCTATTTAAATGCAAGTACCTTCTGCAAGACCTAGCTAAACTGTCATAGGAGCTTGTTGACAGCAGTCTTTTTAGTATGGGACTACAGTCCCATACTACCCCATGAGACATGGGGGTTTTAGCAGCCTTTCACAGGGGGGACCATTATTAATCATTGGGTAGTAGTTGTCAAATAAGCACTAATAGTTAAGTAGAATCTGACCTGACTAGCTGGTGCTGGTTTGCACTCTTCATCTGAACTCAGAATTAACTTCTGCCAGATGGAGTCTTTAAGGCAGTAAACTTTGTTTCTGGTGCTGCAAAGTTTCCTTCATGCAGACTGAAAGAAGCTTGTTCTTATATGGAAGGGCTCCTTACTTCTTTGTTTTCAAACAGGACAAGACCTGGAAGTTTGTTGAGGGTCTTCCTATCAATGATTTTTCTCGTGAGAAGATGGAGCTGACTGCTAAGGAGTTAACTGAAGAGAAGGAGACTGCTGTGGAATTCCTCTCCAGTGCATGACTAGATCCTGAAGAAATACACAGTGATTTCAGAGTGGGAGAATCTAAAAGTCGTCTCTAAGTCTGCTACCAAACACTATTACTGTATTCAAGTCAACTGTCTGTGGCAACTGTGCATTTTAAGGTCCTTATGCTTACTGGTACTGTTGTGCCTGTTGAGTTATTAGCAAAAGGTTATTAAAGAAGTAAAACTAGTTTGTTGACCAAACTTTTTCTGTTCATTTCTAGTTGCTTTCTCTGTATGATACAGAATAATTGTTTGCCTTGGCCTTGGCTTCTAACGCACAATCCAAGTTTTGATTAGAAATTGGCACTATTGGAACACATCTTAGTCCGTGATCACTTCAGCATCCTATGGCTCAACTGAAAATGAAATTAGAATGTCAATAGTTCTTGAACCAGTAGTTCAGTGACTCGTCTGTCACTGTATGGACTCCAAGTATATACTGTTCACTCTGGTTATGCTTACAATGTTTGTCAATAGAAATATTAAAAGATGTTTAATCATGTAATGGCTAAGAGTAGTTTGTTGTGCTTTACTTGCATGTTTTGGTTGTGTAACTAGCAGGATTTGATAGTACCACATAAAAAACACTGAAGACTATTTTAACAAACTGAGAGAAACTGGTTTTAAGGAGCTTTATTGATGACTAGCACTTCCATTGTTTTTTTTCCAGGCAACATCAGACACAAAAGCCTCAAGGCAGGTTCATACTCCAGCACTGCAGTTCAAAAGCAGTATTGGTACTGTAGCTCAGTATTAATTTCATTGTAGCTTCAAAGTGTTTTGTCCCAGGAGACAAGGACTCACATGATTAAGACCAAGTGAGGTTAATATACTTGCTTGAGAGTTCTCCTGGTTCAGCCTTTAACTTCAGGAAGGTTCAAATGCATTGTACTATAATTGTTCCTTTGCAAACATGCAGGTGAATGTTGCTGTAACTTTTCTAGACTCCTGCCTATAGTAACCCACCTCATGTAGACTGAAGAGATTTTAGGTTTGTTGTTGGGAATTTCTTAGAGGTACTAATACCTGCTTTGTTTGTTTTCTAAGCACCTTAAATAATAATAGTATTCTCATACACATAATGTCGATGTTAAGTTGTTGGTCCTGTTCCAGTATGTGTTTCTGCCTTGTACTAACCTAAAACTTGTGGCTGTCAGATCTGGAGTCATCTCATTTCCCTTTTTTTTGATTTGTTGTCACTAAATGAGGATTCAAAAAATGGAAATATTTTGACAAAAAAGAAGCTTAAAGTGAATTCAAAGGACATTGAATGGTTTCTGTGAGGATTTATCAACTACAGTATAAAATGTATCAGCAAGCATCAATAAGCTTATCCTTAAAAGTAGGTCTGCTCTCAGAACATTGCTGTAGCAATTAACTACAGTGGCAGTAATGCAGCAAAGACTTGCTATACATAAATAGCTGAAAAGGAAAATAAGCATTTCAGAAAATGGGAGTACCTGCTGCAGCACAGGCCAGCTGGAGACAGCACAGTAAGTGAATGTCTTGAATGTTTATGAAACAGCTGTTGATGTAACTTGCGTGTTCTTGCAGTCTTGGGAATAGGCAAGAAGCCTATATACTGTATTTTTCCACTTTTTTCTCGTTCCTCTATACCAGTTGGAGTTTAGCTGTGGAGAAATGATAAGAAAACTTCCTATGTCTCTTTCCATGACAGTTTGGAACTTGCGCAGAAATCAGGGAGGTAAGGCAAGCTGCCAATGTGATGACTGCCTTCTGGTGTTACAATACAGAGTAAGTAAAATCTCATTTCAACATGAACCTTGGAACCAAAGGAATCATTTCAGCCCTTACCATGCTGCAACTTATTTTAAAACAAAGTGTCTTAAGGAGGTGGTTACAGCGCACACTGTTACTCAGTTTAAGAAGGCTGCAGGCTAAGTAACAAGATTCTAGGTCTGTGCTGTGCCTTAAAACCATAAATTAGATAGGACGGATCCTGTTCGTGTGCAGTATGTGTTGTGCCATACCTGCAGAAACATAATGTAGGGAAGAAGCTTTAAAAAATTCTGGATGATTTGGCTCTTTAGGGGGGTTTAATGTTTGTTTTAAAGTAGCCGTCTCCAGGAGGCAACTAGTAAAGGGATGCTTGCAACACTTAGTGTATGCAAACAATTGTATAATTAATCTCAGTATTCAGTAGACTGTCTCATCACAGTTAATTTCTCAAGTTAATGCTTGAATCTACATTTGACTCCTCTAATGAGTTTTAAGCACTTTGTATTTCCTCTAGGCTTCTGTGAAGCAATTCAACAGCAAATCTTTCATCTGGTCATTAGCTGCATATTTAACTACCATTCCACTACTTACAAATTCTCAAGTGGTGGATATTCTTTACATTCATGTTTCTGAACTGTTTTGTCCTCTATTCTGTTTCTCCAGTCTTTATATTTCTGGGAGTTTCCCTCCTGCAGTGGATAGCTATTGTATAATTATTGTGTTACTTTGTACAGTCTGCACTCTTTGCAGAGTGCTCTGGTTATCTCTTAGTAGATACATGAAAATATGCATATAGAAGCAGAAAGAGTAGCCATTGGTTTTTCTCTCTGCCTTCCAGACTGTCAGTTTTCTAGTACAAGAGGAAACTTGCACGTTGCTACTCCAAACTTACAGGATTAAGTACTTTGCTCTTCATTGAAATGCTTCTGTGCTATGATTTTGGTTGTTCAAGTGTTTGTGGAGGACTTGATGTACTAGATGTGCCTTAGAAAACTAGGGCTCTTCATCCTGGAAGAGGAAATGCTTGGAAGAGACCACTTCTCAGAAAAGTTTACATAATGGGAGGATGCAGAGACAGCCAGGCTCAGTGGAAGATCAAGGGGCAATGGATGTTAGTTGTGACACCAGAAACTGATGTATCAAATCTGAGGACAATCAAATACAGACGCAACCACAGCCCTGGACATGGCCTTGAGCAACCAGCTATGGGTCAGCCCTGTGTTGAGCAGGAGTTTGCACTGAATGACTTCTAACGGATGTGATTGAAAGCCACTGAATATGTTCACACCAACTGCATCTTGTAAACAACTCTAAATGCATATATATCAAAAGTTATTCTTTGGCTAGTGATGAGCATATTTTCAGCACATACAAACTTTCTGTGCAGGAAGGAATATCCCACTTTTTACTTGCTGATTCCTTCCCTAAGATAACAAAAGCTAGGACTTCAAACAGCAGCTCCCAAGTGAGTACATACACACTTTCTTTGAGAAACAAATCCTGGGGGAAATTAAGATTTGAGTTACCAGATCTACTTCTAGAAGGTCTCTACATGGAGCAGATGAGAACATCAGGGCTCCTGGCTGAATGTGTGTTGGGGGAAAGGCTCCCAAGGAAGACTGGAAATTGTTCAGTATTAATGGCATGCATTGTCACGGAGCCCCTGGAAAATGCAGATCCCAAATCCTCCCTTTGTGCCAGTGCAAGATGTATGAGGCAGACTTCTAAGCTGCTCTGTTTGTGCTTTCTTGACAGCTTTCCACGCCCAGCAAGAATTCTTTTGAGGGAGAGAAGAAATAAAGCTTTTCCCCAAATGAACAAAAACTATTTCAAGTTTGTCTCTTGTTCTCGTACTGCAGCTATTCCTGCTGTTTTTTACAGTGACCGCAGGTGAAACTGGAAACAATAGCTCATACAAATGAATCAACATGGTGCTGATGTTCACCACAAAGCTTTGCACCCTAGGCATATTTATAAGGCATCATGTCTTATCAACCCCCTAAGATTTGAATCTCACTTTGCACAAGGAAAGGCAGGAGAACTTCTCTGGCAAGGAAGTGTGCTTTCAAAGCACTAGATTTACAGAACAGAGAAAAGCTGACATGGAAAAGTTTATTGGAATTATTTCTTTCTTTCCCTCCATTTCGTGTGGCTTGGGGCCTTTTTTTAGATTTATAGGCACATTTTGAATTCCAAATAGCAAATCCTAAAGGGTTACTGCAGCTTGGTTGTAATGAAAGAGGAACTTACATAAATGTAAGTCTTTTCAGCTGAAAATGCAGGATTTTTGTGTTCAAACACCGACTTTTGTTTCCAAATATTCCAGCGACTTTTTAAGTGACAGCTCTGCAGGAGAGCATGACAAATGGTTCTGCATCAGAACAGAAGCTGACCAGTCAGATGCTTAAAATAAATTGCTGTAACTGCAGGTAATAGAGATGCAGTCTTCATCTTTGGCAGAACTGAGCCCATTGGTTTGGTTTTACAGAGTCTTTAATTGTACATTTTAATTTACTACTAAAAATTTAATTGCACAGAGGCTTTCTGTTTTTCAGATCTGCTAACCGCAATTGTCAAGGGGTTTGTAATTAAATGATACAAAGGATTTGCACAGAGATCTTTGCCTGCTTTCTCTCAAAACACAGTTATCATGCAACCTGGGAGTTGCTTAAATGCATTGAAAGCTCAGCTCAAGCCAACTTGAATTTGAGGTTCTGAGCATCTAGATGGAAAGAAGAGGTAACCACTGCCTTCCCACCAAACAGCACTAACACAAACATTATGTGCATCCATATGCATGCATACATACTGACTCCTCTGATGAGACCATGATGGAAGGCCTCTCTGGAGGAGCCGCCTGACTGACCTTAACAGCCAAGACCTTCATGGCTATCATCAATCTACACAGATCAACCATGCACGGTTTTATTGCAGCAGCCAACTAATAATTCTTGGGATGAAGGTGAGCTTTCATTTGCTATCAGCAGTACAGCAGCTCCAGATTGGCTTACAGTGAGCTGCTGGGCTGAATTGTGCATCCTTTAGCATTGTGGCGTTCAGCAGCAGCAGTGCACACATACATATGAAGAGGGCCTACAGGGATGCTGGGGAGGGACTCTTTGTTAGGGACTGTAGTGAGAGGACAAGGGGTAATGGGTTAAAACTTAAACGGGGGAAGTTTAGACTGGATATGAGGAAGAAATTCCTTCCTGTAAGGGTGGTGAGGCACTGGAATGTGTTGCCCAGGGAAGTTGTGAATGCTCCATCCCTGGCGGTGTTCAAGGCTGGATTGGACATAGCCTTGGGTGGCATGGTTTAGTGTGAGGTATCCCTGTCCCTGGCAGGGGGGTTGGAACTAGATAATCTTAAGGTCCTTTCCAACCCTAACTGTTCTATGATTATATGTGCAAAGGCCAAACACTGAAGCTTAGTCAGAGGCTGAGAAAATATACATTGCAATTTGCTAAAGTTTGGGCTGTATTTGTAAAGCTGGATTTGTGCTTTCCAAAGATCCAGCATAGCTCTCTGTTGTGAAGTTTTCACTGATTATATTCATATATTCAGTTTTGCTTTCTCATTCACGAGTGTTTCTCAACACAGATGTCTTGAGTCATTTTAAAATGAGACCAGCGATACACTATTGTGACCATAATGAAAAAAAAAAAGTATTACATTATTAGTTCCTAAGGGAATTTCCAATGGGAACAGAATCTTCTCAAAGCTTGAGATGGAGGATTTAGAAAGCCACTAATAAACCAGCATGGGAGTTATTTCAGGAGCAATTTGAACCCCTGCTGAAAGCCCACTGATGGAGACTTCATAGTCTGGCTGAACACTGGTTTTATGAGAAACCAAACAGCAACTGAAGTGGATGGTTTTCAGCAAAAGTGTTCTAAGGTCTTAGTGCCACAGTAAATGCTGCAGGTCTCTCCTGTAGATGGTGGTAGCTTTTTCGCTTGGGAACATGGTAATAGAAAGCTCTGGCCTTAGCTTTGCACTTGTGCCCTGCTAGAGGGGGAGAAAGAACATTAGGGCTTTCTGCTGAAGGGAAAGCATAGTAAGTATCTTTATCTAAATGTGTTCTGCATGCTGAGCTGACAACAGGCTTTTATACATGAGGATGCCTGACCAAGGAGAGCACAGTGCGAGCTGCTGACGCCAGCAGGCTTGAATGCCAGCCCCAGAGGCAAGCTTGCTGTTCAGCAGGATTTTAAGCAGAGGATGTGCCGCTTCCTCAGCGCCATGAACATGGGCACATGGTGCTAATTCCCACTTGGACCTCCAGTTCTGGGGAAAAAATAACCACTTCCTTGAAAGCATGTTTTTCTTGAAGATCTGTATGAGACTAAGCTCAGAGGGAGTCCAAAAAGGTGAAGAGCCAAGGAAGACGGGGAAGAATGAGGTTTATTCCTCAGGCAAGAGGTTATAGGAGAGAATTGAGCCTTCAAAGGTTCTCTTGCATTTTCTAAGTTTATAAAACAAACAAAGAAGCAAACCAAACTCCTAAAAGGCAATGTTAACAATTCTTTCTGATATTAGAAGGGAGTTTGATTCCAAAATAAACCTAAGCCATAATAGGCATGTCTGTGTTGATCGTGTATCCCATGGGGGCATGGGGATATGTATTAGCAATACCCATCAATCCCAGCTGGATCAAAGATGGAGAAAGGCAGCTTATGTTACGTGAGTGAAAATACCCAGCTCTTCCAGGGCTGAAAATTAGAGAGAACAGCTCAGCAGGAAGCAGAAGGTGAAAGTCTGCAGTTTTTCCTTCATCAGTCATTTAGGTGCTCATCTCACACATAAGCGCTTGTTCCAGTGATTCCTGTGTACTCAAGGTGAGGGTTCCAGGAGGACAGCACATCTTTAGGCTGATAACTGCCTCAAAGTAGCCACAATTCCAGCACAACCCGAGCAGCAGCCAGCTCCACCAACAAGCCAAAAGCCCGAGTTCCCAGAGGAAGGGCAGGAGGCCAGCAGGGGACAGCTTGCAGTTAGCCTTGGAACAAGGACCAGGTAGTCAGGCAGACAGGTGCCATTCCTCGTCATGCACCATAATTATGGCATTACAGGAAAAGATAAGGAAAGCAGGTTTGGACAATTTCAACAATGAATTTTGCTGCGTCCAAATTTTGCTGCGTCCAAATTTTGCTGCCTGGCCTTTCATGCGTTTTGCGACTGAAAAGGGTCAGATTGTTCCCTAAAATAGTTAAAGCTAACAGACATGTCACTGCCCAGTTGTTTGCAGACTCAGAGTTCAAGAGCAGCAGCTTGATTTGACAAGAGCTCCCAGCGTGGGCTTGTTATCAGTTAGGGAAGGAAAAAATAGATTTGGCAACGTCTTTTCTTCATGCCACATGTACAGCAGGCAAGACATCTGACTTTGGAGCACCCTGGGTACATTAATTATCACTCTGGTGCTCTAGCTGGGTACTCATCCAGCTTGTGATGTAATTATCCCATTTAAAATTATTACCCCTAACAGGAGGTATTTTCCTCATTCTTTGTATCACTCTCCCTGGACCGTCATTGGCCAACAATCATGACGCATCTTAAGCCTGCAGATAACATTGCTAGTGCTGAGATTGTTCTACCCGGGATGCCTGAAGCAGCTGCAGCTTCCCAGGTTGACTGTCTCACCAGTGAGTGCAGAGAAACAGTACAGTGCTCTGGTATGTCCCCTTGCCTCTGCACCTAGCTATTATTAGACTTGTGGAGCAGGAGAGGCTTTCTTCACTTGGGGCTGCCAAGTGTGCACACCAGGACTGTCCTACGTAACTCCTCCTTTGGGAGAGGGCAGTGTATGTAGCTCTAGTGAGACTTCACTGTAAGAACAATCTGTGATGCTGCAGCATTTGTCGCAGGATATTGACAAGTGAACTATTTTTTAACTGGATCCTTGAGCTGGATGATGAACATGGTGCTTTTGTCTCTGCTTAGCAGGTCAGACAGCAGCAGAGACAGTTTTCTGCATCCACAGCTGCTGCTGCCTTGATGCTTTCTAGGCAATAGAGGTTTCCAGTGCCAAGACAGCCTTAAATCCTAAATAAACCCTTAAATAAATAAATAAAAATAGAAGTTATTTTATAATGCAAGTTATTTTAGAGCCTCCAGATGGAGCTAGTAGAGAGGGAGTCACATTGGGAGGATTGATTTCCCCTCAAATTGCAAGCCTGGAGAATTTAAATTCTTGATCAAGAGAAAACAGGCAAATCTTCCAACTCTGCAGTTACAAGGTTGGGGACCCAGGGAATTCTTGACCAGGAGAAGGAAGGTAGCCCTTATCCCCACCAAGGTACGCATCTGTCTCCATCCAAAGGACACGTCCTACATGAAAGGCATCTTCTTGACAAGGAGAATAGATTCCTCACACACATTGTGTTATACACTTGGTGCTACTGCTGCCCCTGCCCCTCTGTTCCATTCCCAAACAGGAATAGCACTTGAGATCCAGTTACAAATGCAAGAAACAAGTCCTGCTGCTGGCTCTGCAGGAGACATTCCTGACCAGCAGCAGCCAGATAACCCGTCTGTGCCCCTCGGCTTCTCTTGGTTGGTATTTGTAGAATGGATTGCCATTAAGGGCATGGTCAGCGTTTCCTTCCAAGCTCTTTGGAGAAGGCAGGGTTGCCATGCACCAGGTGACACTGGCAAGAGAGGCAAACAGAGCAGGAATCTCAGCCACCTCTTAATCAACAACTCACCACAAAGCAAGTAATGCTGACCTATTAACTTCTCCTTTCCTAACTAGAGAAGTTAAGATGAGGTGAGGGTGGCTATGCTGCTTTTGTGGCCTTAAAACTTAGAGAGCAGCAATGCTTCTCATTGCGAAATACTTTATCACAAGAAACCCAAACGCTGTTTGATAACTTCTCAGTGTGGATGGTGGTGGTGCCGATGCTGATGCCTGCAGAGCAGAGCATCCCAGTCCATGATAAACATCTGCCTACCCAGTGAAACAGCTTGGTTTGAAGCCTTCCTTTGCGGAGATGGAGGAGATGAGCCCACAGAGGCTGACCAGAGGCCACCTCTGAGGGTTTTAGGCTTATTGATGTTGCTGAATGGAAATACCTGGAAGATGGAGGGTTACCAGCCCGGTTCTCTCTGCAAAGCCACAGCAGATGGGGTCAGCGTTTTTGGCAAGTGCTGGACGATTCATCTGCAAGTTGCACAAATAGAAATGATTAATACAGGCTCCACATAAGCCCTACTCCTATCTAGCTGCATCGAAACTCAATGCGAGGTAAATTAAGCTTCTCTTTAGTGCTCTTTAGGCTGGTAACAGTAAAATCTGAGGAACTGTTTGCTCTCAGGTGCTACAGACCAGCTCCCTGTAACTGAACCCCTGTCAGCATCTCCCCAGCACCCCCCCTGCTACCCCTGTGTTGGCTGGACTGGTGTTACGGGACTCACTGGCCGGCAGGAGAGGAGAGCACCCAAACACTGCTGTGAAGGGCACCTGAAAGCTTTGGGGTTTCTAATTCAGCCACTTATAATTTCCCTCAGAAGGCTCCTATCACATGTGCTTCTGTATTCTGATTTAAATCACATATCTGATGCCCATGCAGAACGCATCTGAAATTTATGTACTCCCTACCCAAATCCATGCGAATATACTAAGAAAGGAAAGGATTAGGGTCTTATTCTGTGGGATTATCACAAGTATCCTGAAGAGGAAAGAGCTCTGTAGCAATATGTCTGCATTTTTGCATGAGTTTTCTATTATAAACACACAACAAGGTTTTGCAGTCTTGCTTGTTGGCAGGCAATTGTTTGCTCAAGTGTATAATCATAGCATGTTTGTTTCTATTTCTGTTTCTCCATCTCTGCCCAGTGCAGCACATGTGGGTACCTTCCCAGCACTCCTGCAGTTGCATGGTGTGATGTGAAGAGGACATTACCCTTGTGTAGAGCAGAACCAGCGTCTGCCCCTGCCGTCTTTCCACGTACAATGAGAAGTTCACAAAATGCCCTCACTTCCTCCCTTATTTCTATCCCCCTTTTCCCACTTTGGGGCAAAGGAAGGAAACCTATTGCATTGTCTCCCAGGCATATGTTGCCCTTTACTGAACTGCTCCAGCTTACGCCTGGCAGCAGGATTTAGACAAGCCTGTTGTCACAGCCATGGGGACACGAATGCTTAAAGATCTCCAAGGTTTTCATAGCTGACCTCTGCAGAGGCAATAAATGGACCACGTTGTACACCTTCTGTGGGCCAGCATCATACTGGCAGAGAGGGTGAAAGTTAAATGGAGGTACAGGGTACAAAACATAGGATGGCAAGGCTGGATGATATCTGAGTGCGTTTTTGCTGCCAATCTGCCTGCTCACAGCAGGGAAAACCAACTGCATTCCTTGGTGAGTTCCACCTGGCAGAGCAGAGCATGCTCTAATAACATATAACGTAATTTGTTGGAATACTAAAATATAAAATAAGTTGCTGATAAAATATTAAACTCCCAAATCCTCTTCCTAACCAGCTTAAAGTGTTTGTTAGCAAGCCTGAGAGGGGCCAGATGTCTGAGTGGTGCTGAGCAGTTGTGCCTGGCCACCAGTGGGCTCTTGCAACTACCATGAGCATCTAGGGCTATGGGCTAAGCTTTGCTACTTCAGGGTCTTAGATCCCTTCTGTTTCATCTGTTCTCTGCTTGCGTTCAATTTTCCCACTCCTGTTGCCTGCCTGGACAATTAAGGCAGGTTTGTCCTAGACCATGACCTGCATTGTCCGGCCTCTAAATGGACCTTAGGGGAGGTGTGGGGCACACAGAAAAAGCCTGCAGGGCTTCCCAGGCTTAGTTGTCAATGCTTGGAGAGTTTTGGGTGTCCACTGATTGCTGAATAATGAATTACCTGCTCGTTCCTTCCTCCCACTCTGGCTCCTGGGGCTGCCTATTAGCAACACTGCTGAGATTGTGTCAGCATAAGAGCAGATATGTGATTATCTGTAAGTGTATCTGTGTATTGGAGGACTTCTGGCAGCATCCAAGCAAGATCGTCATCCAGAGTTCTGTCTGATGGAGCTGGTTCATAGTTATCTGAATAAGTGTTTTCACCACAACTGCAGCATGCAACATTACCCCTGTTTTCTGGTCTGTAACATCTTGTAATGAATAAGAAGCACCTATTTACCTGCAAATACTGGTAGAAGTCAACACATTTTGCTCATTTTCAGCTTCTGTGCTTGGAAAACCAGAAAGCAGCGCATCAGGATGGTTTTCCCAAAGCTTTCTTCTTCTCCATCCCAGTCTCCCATCCCTTTGCTCTTAATCAGGTTCCCAAGGTCTCACTCGCAGAGCTTTGTTTTCTTTAATAGCAGATGCTGTCTGTCTGTCTTTCAGTCACCCCACACTGTCCTGGCCCTGGTTCTATACTGCTTACCACATGTCTGGGTATGGTACTCAGGTCTTCTGCATTATTCACCAGTGGAGTTGACTGGGTCAGCAAAGACCAAATTTCTTTCTCCAAGATCCTTGCTGCCATCCCAGGACTCACCCGGGTGATATCACTCCTCACTCCCTGCTTTTGGGCCATCTTGAGGGTTTTGGCACTTGAATGATGCTGCTTTGGCCAACACTCCTGGATCTGGGCCCTTCCACATTTCCTCCACTTTCTCAGGTGCAACATTCTCATGTGGGAAAGTGGGGTCAGCTCCACTTTTTGACTCATGCCCCTCTTGTTCCTCTGTCCCTCTTCAGCCTCCCTCCTTCCAGTTGCTGAGCTGGAAGAAATCATGTGTTCCACTAATCCCATGGAAGTTTCCTGTCCTGCTGCCATGCCCATGGTGAAAGAAACTAAAAAGGCAGGGTTAGCATTGGAAGCTGCTGAGGCTCAAGGTGCAGACAAGCTCCTTGTCCTATTGCCTTCACTGGGTATCTGCTGGAGGGTGTCTTCACTGAACAGAAAAGGCATTTGCTGCTTGCCCTCAGTCTATGTTACAGCCTGGGGGGGAACCTAGTCCTGTCACATATTGCTTTTGCCTCTTTGAGCCTTTCTTGCCCTGAGGCCTCCTGGTCACCTTGGTGTGGAGGTTGTTTCTGGATGTTCCTGCAGAAGCACTCAGTTAAATTATTTATGCATTACAAAGATGTGTAAGAACCAAAGTAAACAATAATAAAAATAGTTGCTGTTTTTCTATTTGGATGTCTGAGTATCCAGGCAGTATCTAAGACTATAGGCAAAGGAAGATCTGCAGGGAGGGACGTCTTTTATTCTACCCACTGATGTGTGCTGGGAAATCAGACTGTTTGGCACACAGCCCTTCACAGAAAGAAGAAATCGTTTGGCTTTTCTTCCAAATAAATAACTTGGCTTAATAAAAACACAAATGCAAATCTTTGAAGGTAGGAACAACAGGAACAGAAAGTCCTTAAGGTCAGAGAGAGGGAAAGTGGCCTCTACTGCAAAGGCCGAGTTTACATGTATGTCACCTGGCTGGACCACCTCCTCAGCTAGTGGTGATGCTCTTGATGTGTACAACAGATCAGCTGCAGTGTGGATGGACTGCTCTGGTTCCCATCATCAGAAGATTAATTTATGAGCATGACAAAAACCCTTGGGTAACCACAGACCACGATTCTAGTTCACTCAGACCAAGGTTCATCAAACACATCGGATCTGCCTTGGATTCATCTGTCCTGTCTGAAGCCAGTAAGAAGCCTCACACTGCACCTAACTTGATAATGCAGTGTTATGTCCACGAGAAGAATGCCTGTGAAGGTTTTGCAGTTAAATAGGTTTTGTGCAGGGAGCAGAGACATCTCACGAAACCAGTGCTGGGTCCAAGATGATCAGTCTCTCATGCTAAAGAAGGCAGCATTTGGACAGATGGGCTTTCCACAAGAAGGCCAGCATGACAAATGCACCAGAAATTAATAGCATGTCACCTCTCTCCAGTATAAAAATAACCAGGTTTTCTTTCCTGTAGCTCACCCCAACCTCTTCTTCATACTCAGCATAACAACAGTCTTTCACAAGTCTTCACCCTGATGGTGTCAAACTCCTGCCCACAGCAAGCCAGCAACAAACACTTGAGCCGTGGCTATCAAGTATTTTACAGAGACAGGACATCACTGTGGAACATGGCTCCTGTTGCTGCTTCCATCACAGGAAAATAAGAGTCTGAGTTAGAAGAGTGCCTATCTGTGTTACAGACCAGCCTTCATCCCAAGCAGATGGCAGGCACTGCTCCAGGGGAGGAAAAATATCTCTAGACATGCACATACACCACAAGGTATAAACCCTAGAAAGAAAAGAATATGTTTTACAGGAAGAATACCAAGGGTGCTCCTCCAGAAGGACGAAATGAGCACTGGAGTAGCTTCAAGTTGAGCTGGAGTTTTAGACACATGCAGCAAAAGGAAAAGAAAACAAACCAAGCATTTCCCCCTCCGTGTGCAATAGACAGAGTAATTAACTTCATTTTCAAGTTTCCATCAGTGAACAGCCCATTTCCTGGTCTGGTTTTGATTTTTCTGGCCTAATTTTTCCAAGATGTGCATTATAAAACCTCAGGAATTTGAAAATAATGGGTTCGTGGCTTTATTATCCAACACTAGGCCCATTTGCCATGGAGTTGTAGAATTACCCATGTTGGAAGGGACCTCAGGAGATCCCTTGCTTCAGCTGTACTTACTTAAGTTCACTGTGATTTTTTCCTCCCATACCTGATAAAATCCATCATTTCAATCCATGTCTGTAATCTCTCTGCTGGGCACCAGAGTGAAGAGCCTGGCTTTGTCTTCTCAGAGACCTCTTGTAAGTATTGGAAGACCACAGTAAGGTTCCCCTGAAGCCTCCTCTTCTCCACTGAACAAGCCTCAGTCCCTCAGCCTCTTCTCATAAACCATCTTGGTGGTCTTCTTTGAGCTCTCCCCTGTGAATTGACATCGCTCTCCCCTGTTTATTGACATTGCTGTTGTGCTGGGGCCCCCAAAACTTGGTGCAGTATCCAGATATGAGCTAACAAGTACCGAGTAAATGGAAACCATCTCTTCCTCAATCTGCTGGCTGTCGTTGTTCCTCAATCTACTGGTTTGATCTGAAAGTGATCACTACTCAGGGAAACCATATCTCTCATCCAACATTTTGGGGTTTGTCTGAAACAGGCACTAGCTGCTAAAAAGGTCATTAGAAAAATGCATATTTGACAAAAATTATAGACCTCTCTCCTTTAGCTTCCACCTCCAAATCTGGCCTCACATTTCACCCCCCCAGCTGGCACATTGGTAGTTACAGCGTTTTACACAGATCATAGTGTAATGACAAAGTGCTGTTCCCCTGAAGGCAGCCACAGGCACCCAAACCAAAGGTGCCCCTGGGACCACGAGGTGTCCCCATAGGGCAGCTGCACCAGCGGGAGGAGGACTTGGAGGGAAGGCACAGAAGGGCCTTCAGCCCTAGCCCTGCAGTGCTGGACATGAAGATGTGCCTCTTGATTGTTTTGTCTTTTAATGTTAAATGTTTACCTTTTGACTTGTGGTAGAAACAGTGCTCCCTCTTCATTTGGACAGAGAAAGACCCAATCTTTCCCATTCTGCTCTGGATCCCTGATTGGAGTAAAGGCAATGTAGGGCAGGAGAAAACACAAGTGCTATTTACTGTGTCCTCTATTCTCACTGTCCTGCTGTCTCAGGGTGCCTGCTAGACAGAGGCAAAGAAGCTCATTCTCTACAGAGAAAGGATGCTTCTTGGCCAAGCAGTAACTTCACAAAAAGTGACCATTTTGGTGTAGAAAGTTTCCATCCTAGTTCCCGGTCTTTTGATCCAGAGAGCATGAGTGGCTAATAATATTTAGCTCCTCATGGAGATTATAGCAAATGGGTCTTGAGGGTATCAGTTCCTACTGCTGTATGGCTATTTCTACAAGGTGTAATTAGAAGTTCCCTTTGTGTCCTAAAATATTCAGGAGTCTCAGGATTTTTCTGAGCAGTTCAAATTCTCTAAGGAAAAGAGGACAGCAGAAGTACTAGTTCTTTGTGAAGCTCTGAGCTACTTGGTAGATGCAAAAGCAAGCACCTCTGTGATGTGAAACTACCCTTCCCTTTCTTTGCCTTTTCACCCAATCATGGAAACAAAATGCTTCATTTTGTCTCAAAGAGAAACCTTGGATAATGGAAGAAAACACCACAGATTTAATTTCTTTTTGGAGAGCAGGCAAAATAAGGGGGCTAAGAGTTTCTACATTTCCACTTCTACACGTCACCATCCGGCCTCTCACCTTTACTGCTATTAACTGAATGAGGCTGTTATTCAAGGTTTGGCTGATGTTGATACTTTTCAGCACTGTTTTCCCTTCCAGACTAGAGAAGTCAATGGAAGGAAAGACCTGACCAAAAACTACCTGCTGAAGGGTCTTTCCAAACAAGCTGGCTACTTTGAGACATGGCTCAGTGTAACCTGCACTGAAAGTCCTTGGTCTTTCAAGCAGGTCTTTAAATCTGGATAATGACCTTGGCCATGTGATGAATGGAGAATAACCTCTTATCTTGGCTTTTGGCATGGGAATTGCTGACAATGTGTTCAGGGAATGCAGGGAGCTGGATGGTGTACTGAGAGTAACTGCCTTCCTGCATTGGCTCTACAGAGGACAGAGGTATCTGACAGCTGAAGGATTACTGCAGCTCCTCTTCCAAATCCCAGGCTGTCTTACTACAGGCTACCAATGACACCTCCAAACTTCTGGGAGCTGACAGCTGTCCCTCTTGAAGCACCCAAGCAATGTGTTTCATTGACACATTCATCAGCAAAAACGATCCTGGGAAAAGCTGTTTGAACTCTTTGGGGAGGGAAAAAAAGTCAGAAATATTGCCTATGAATACTTTACTGTGTATCTTCATCAAAAACACCAATCATAAAGCCCCCAAATACTTCATCAGTGAGAGAAGGGCTGCCACATCCTGGAACTTGTGGCAAACACTGTAGTCTTTCTTCACGTCACAGGCCATCTGTTTCCTGATATGTCCACAAAGGAGGTGATGAGTCCCACACCTACACAGGGGTAGAGTATTTCTCTTGGCAATGGGAGTAATACCTGAGCAAATAACTTGTCACCTGACTCACAGTGCTCTTACGTGGGGCTCCTCCACCCATGACATGGGAAGTGCGGCTGGGCTGCAGAGGCAGGAGGGGAAGGTCAGGGAAGAGATTGCAAAAGAGCCACGTATATTATCAGGCACGAGTTAAACAAACAGAAGAGTGGTAAAGAAGTTATAAATGATTATTCAAAGTTTACCTTGGCTTTTCCTTCTCATAAAATTTCTCTGGAAATGTAAACATTGGGGGATCATGGCATAAGGGGGCTCCCAGATATATTTTAGGAAGGTAGAACTGAAAAATGTCAAGAAACACAGTTCGAGTGACCTCGAGCTGAAACTCAAATCCACAGAAATGCAATCTGATCAAAGCTGTCTCGTGGTTTCACAGCCATTTTTGCTATTGATTTTGACTGGGGTTTGGTTATGGACTTCGATAAAAGCCAGGCCAGGCACAAAATCAATGCAGCTTCTCACCCTTCTTTTCAGTCCATTATATGCTATTGATAGCTCCTGATATTTTTCATCATGACAAGTTTTTATATTCCCCTGGTTAGTCCAAGAGCTTAATCTCAAGATACCTTTTGCCTGTCCAGCAGGTAGACACTGTGCTGTCCGACACCTTTGTAATGAAACCCCTCAATTTCAGTTTTTACCATCCTCTGTTTAATATTTGCGTCATGCCTCATCACCTTCCCTTGGCCTGTTCCCTTTTTTGCCATTTTATAATGGGTTGAGAATAATCTTTCTCTGTGTATGCTTAATAAGAAAAAGAGCTTTCTTGTTTTTTTCCTTCAATAGAAGGTGTGGTTTTGATTCTAGCACAGGTTAACCTACTTTTTGAAAGCAAAGTGAAGGAATGGCTATTAACAGCATGAATTTCCAAAGACAGGAGGAAATGAGCCAAAGAAACCAGTAGCCTGAAGCTCATAAAACCAGTTGCTGAACCCTGAAGAGAGGTGACAAAAAGAAGGAAATGTGTTATACTGGTAGAAAGACAACCTGGCCAGGAGGACATGGAGGTCACTTCAACTGAGGAGGAGCTGAATAAGTGGAAATGAGAGGAGTAGGAAGAGAGCCAGGCTGCTCTGAGGGTTAAGCACAAAAGCTACTGAGCTGGGAGGAAGAGAATATGAAAATAGAGAGTACAGAGAATGGAGAAGGGTGGGAAGATTAGCCTTGCAGTAAGGAGAAAGTAGACGAGGAGACAGGACTGAAGGTGCTGGTGAGGGGTGGAAGTGGGACACAGAAGAGGTCTGTGAGTGGAAGCTGAGTGGATGGTATCCATCTTACAACCTGACCCCTTGCTTGGGGAGGTGTGGTACAAGCAGAGCACCATCACTCAAGCAGCGGCACGTCTTTGATGGAAACTGGCGGGCCACCAAGCTCCAGCAAAGGCCACGAGGAGACTGGCGTGAGAGCACGTGGCAGGAGAGGTGTCTGTTCCACGTGGTGCCTCTGCTGCGTTCGCTCTGGCGTTGACCAGGCAAATGAGATTAAAGCAGAGTACAGATGGCAGCCAGTGTGGCTGGGGGGGTTGCAGTGGGTTATTTGTCCTGCTGCAGTGACAGTGTGAGAGCAGAGACAGGGAGAAATGCTGCTCAGGCAGGTCTGTCACTGCCATGAAGAAATGTGGGTGAATGCCAGCACATGAGGTTGCAGGAATGGCTTAGGAGGAAATCATGCAGGTCAAAAATCCAGACCAAGGAGGTGACAGCAACTGAGCCTGTGCTTGGAAACGACCCTGGGGGCAAAGCTGTAGCAGGGCTTATGGAATTTCCTAGATATTCCATGAAGGAATGTTCCTATCATCAACACTGGGTCTTCAGTTCAGCCAGGAGCACGTGGGATCTGTAGGGTCTCCCTGTGCTGGAGAAGGCTCCCGTCCTAATCCAGACCCCTGCTCTCAGTGGGATCCCTCTCTGGATGTATCTGGAATGCAGCATAGCTCAAGGGTCTGGAGGGGCAGAGGACAGCCATTTCTTCTGTTTCTGGGCACAGGTTCAGCAGCCAGCTGGCCGCATCTAACATCCAGTTCATAGAATCATGGAATAGCTGGGGTTGGAAAGGACCTTAAGATCATGAAGTTCCAACCCCCCTGCCATGGGCGGGGGGGTTCAGTCAAATCAATTTCGTCTGGGTGTGCAGTGGCACCAAAGGTGGGCAGCAGCCAGCACGCTCCTTCTCCAAGGAGTGAATGCACAGTGAGACCCACAGCAACCCCTGGAGCTGTGGCTTGCTTGGGAATTCAGCTGAACCCCCATCTGCAGCAAAAAAGACAATGCAAGGAGAGAGGCAAGAGTCCAAGCTGGAGAAAATAGCATCAGTGCTATACAAAAACCCAGCGTGTGCTGCTTGCACGTGCTTCTCTAAGGCAGCTCGTGCCCTTGAACACCTGAGTAACTGGGAGCAATCAGGACATGCCTCACCTTTTCTCCTGACTCATATCCTGCTGTGTAATTGGTTAGCAAAAGCAAAGGGTTGCGGTATTTTTCAGGCCACCGCCGTTTGAACAGTTCCATCCGAGTGCGGGAGCCGACCTGCCAGAAGTCTGGGAAGCAAGTGGCTCCCAGGCTTCCATGCTTCCCGAAAAATTGTGCTCATTATATCAAATGGAGGCAGCACTTTGGTACTCAGACTTAAAGGGCTTTTCTTTCATTTATGCTGCTTTGACAGCATCGATATCATAAAGATGAACTGTTTGGCCAAACTACTGTTTCCCTTCCAGCCTCCCTGGGATGAACACATTTGCGTTAGCTTTTGTATGTGAGCACAGGTATTTTCAGGGATTTACTGCATTTACGTGAGAGGGGCGGAAGAAAGCAAATCATTAACCCATGGCTTAGCCACCTCTGTCTAGCTGTGCCATGAAAGATATGAGGCTGGGAAGGTGAGTTTGCACACTCTTATTCTGTGTGTTTTCTCAGTCACTATTTTAACATCCTTCCCTTGTAGCTGTATAATCGCCACTAAATTTGAGCTCTTGGAGCAGCCATCAGTTTTCAACAGGGCAATGTAAAGAAGGATGGAGATGAGTTAGCTGTGATTGCATTCAGTATCTAGCAGCACTGCCTATTGTCACTGCAGCCCTCTTTTAAAGTGTTTCTTTTCTATTTCTAACGACTTGATTCCAATTTGCTTCATTTTAAAAGCGACTGCTTCACTGGTGATCCAAGATTTTCTTTGCTGTACATAAAACTGCAAGTGATGCTTTGATGAAGCACTGTTAAGTGCTGTAAAATCATGCCAACTGGGGGAAAAGGATTGGTTTGGGTCTGTCTCTCCGGAGGGTTTTATTCAAAGACACGTAAACCCTTCCCAAGCAGTTGTAGAATAGAGAGAAAAGAAGATCTGTAATTAAAAAAAGCATACAATCTCAAAGAGTTAAATCAGAGCTGGAGTGATAGGGTAGACGTGTTATTTTTGTAGCTATTCACCCTACCCAAAATGGGAGGGCAGCACCAATTTAACTAAAGGCTTTATTCACTCCCAGTACTGTGCCTGACTGAACTCCTACCTAATTAAGCTTACCATAACCACTGCATTCCTGGAAGAAAGAGCTTCCTTTTGATCTAGAACAAAATGGATGCGCTGCAATAAATGTTAATATTTAATCACTTGCAGTTCGAGAGCCCTCTGGCACATGCAGTGGCAGAAACTGGAGCCTGGAAGCAGATCCTCCATTCACAGTGTGTACACACTGCCCCACTGATAACAAGAATGAAATCTTACACTTACCAAAGTCCCTCCTGATAAGATGAACTGAGTTAACTTAGATGCTGTTGTCACCAAAAAACAGCATTAAAAAAGGAGGTTTTGCTTTTCCTGTGGTATCCTCTGTTGGTATCAAACTGGACTCTACAAACCAAGGATGAAGATAGGATGAGAGAGTTGGGGCTGTTCAGCCTGGAGAAGAGAAGGCTGCATGGAGACCTCATAGCAGCC